>CAJHQQ010000730.1:0-147949 GCA_905132885.1 Moricandia moricandioides
TGAAAAAGTTATTCCACTTTTAACCGAAGTGATTCTAGTTTATCCTGTTTGGGAGATTTGACAATTTCTTTTTGATTCTAATCAAGCCGGAATGAATCACGATGTAAGAATCTTTATTTGTACTCATAAATCAGTGTAGAATCACCCTGAAGTTGAATCAATATCATAGGAGTTACGATGAAGGAAGTTATCCCACTTTTAACCGAAGTGATTCCAGTTTGCCTTGTTTGGAGATTTGGCAATTTAGTCTTGATACAAATAAAACCAGAATGAATCACTATGTAAGAAGCTTGAATTTGGACTCATAAATCAGTTTAGAATCACCCTGAATTTTAATCAAGATCATAGGAGTTATAATGAAGAAGTTATCCCACTTTTAACCGAAGTGACTCCAGTTTACCCTGTTTGCAGATTTTGACAATTTCTTCTTGACTCTAATCAAACCAGAATAAATCAAGATGTAAGAAGCTTGATTTGGACTCATAAATCAGTGTAGAATCATAATGAATTTGAATCAATATCATTGGAGTTATGATGAAGAAGTTATCCCACCTTTTACCGAAGTGATCCCAGTTTGCTCTGTTTTGAGATTTGGCAATTTCTTCTTGATACTAATAAAACTAGAATGAATCATGATGTAAAGAAAGCTTGATTTGGACTCATAAATCAGTGTAGAATCACCCTGAAGTTGAATCACGATCATAGGAGTTATGATGAAGAAGTTATCCTACATTTAACCGAAGTGTTTCCAGTTTGTCCCTGTTTGGAGATTTGGCAATTTAGTCTTGATACTAATAAAACCAGAATGAATCACAATGTAAGAAGCTTGATTTGGACTCATTAATCCACTGTATAATCACCCTGAAGTTGAATCAAGATCATAGGAGTTATGATGAAGAAGTTATCCCACTTTTAACCAAAGTGAATCCAGTTTACCCTGTTTGGCGATTTGGCAATTTCGTCTTGATACTAATAAAACCAGAATGAATCACGATGTAAGAAGGTTGATTTGGACTCATAAATCAGTGTAGAATCACCCTAAAGTTGAATCACGGCAAACAGGATTCTACACTGATTTATGATGAAGAAGTTATTCCACTTTTAACCGAAGTGATTCCAGTTTACCATGTTTGGAGATTTAACAATTTCTTCTTGATTCTAATCAAACCGGAATGAATCAGGATGTAAGAAGCTTGATTTGGACTCATTAATCAGTTTAGAATCACCCTGAAGTTGAATCAATATCATAGGAGTTATGATGAAGAAGTTATCCCACTTTTAACCAAAGTGATTCCAGTTTGCCCTGTTTGGAGATTTTGCAATTTCTTCTTGATTCTAATCAAACCATAGTGAATCAAGATGTAAGAAGCTTGATTTGGACTCATAAATCAGTGCAGAATCATCCTGAAGTTGAATCAATATCATTGGACTTATGATGAAGAAGTTATTCCACTTTTAACCGAAGTGATTCCAGTTTACCCTGTTTGGAGATTTGATAATTTCTTCTTGATTCTAATCAAACCAGAATGAATCACGATCTAAGAAGCTTTATTTGTTCTCATAAATCAGTGTAGAATCACCCTGAAGTTGAATCAATATCATAGGAGTTATGATGAAGAAGTTATCCCACTTTTAACCGAAGTGATTCCAGTTTGCCCTTTTTTGGAGATTTGGAAACTTAGTCTTGATACTAATAAAACCAGAATGAATCACGATGTAAGAAGCTTGATTTGGACTCATTAATCAGTGTATAATCACCCTGAAGTTGAATCAAGATCATAGAAGTTATGATGGAGAAATTATCCCACTTTTAACCGAAGTGATTCCAGTTTACCATGTTTGGAGATTTGGCAATTTCTTCTTGATACAAATAAAACCAGAATGAATCACGATGTAAGAAGCTTGATTTGGACTCGTCAATCAGTGCAGAATCATCCTGAAGTTGAATCAATATCACTGGACTTATGATGAAAAAGTTATTCCACTTTTAACCGAAGTGATTCCAGTTTATCCTGTTTGGAGATTTGACAATTTCTTTTTGATTCTAATCAAACCGGAATGAATCACGATGTAAGAAGCTTTATTTGTACTCATAAATCAGTGTAGAATCACCCTGAAGTTGAATCATTATCATAGGAGTTACGATGAAGAAGTTATCCCACTTTTAACCGAAGTGATTCCAGTTTGCCCTGTTTGGAGATTTGGCAATTTAGTCTTGATACAAATAAAACCAGAATGAATCACTATGTAAGAAGCTTGATTTGGACTCATAAATCAGTTTAGAATCACCCTGAATTTTAATCAAGATCATAGGAGTTATAATGAAGAAGTTATCCCACTTTTAACCGTAGTGACTCCAGTTTTCCCTGTTTGGAGATTTGACAATTTCTTCTTGACTCTAATCAAACCAGAATGAATCAAGATGTAAGAAGCTTGATTTGGACTCATAAATCAGTGTAGAATCATAATGAAGTTGAATCAATATCATTGGAGTTATGATGAAAAAGTTATCCCACTTTTTACCGAAGTGATCCCAGTTTGCTCTGTTTTGAGATTTGGCAATTTCTTCTTGATACTAATAAAACTAGAATGAATCATGATGTAAGAAGCTTGATTTGGACTCATAAATCAGTGTAGAATCACCCTGAAGTTGAATCACGATCATAGGAGTTATGATGAAGAAGTTATCCTACATTTAACCGAAGTGTTTCCAGTTTGTCCTGTTTGGAGATTTGGCAATTTAGTCTTGATACTAATAAAACCAGAATGAATCACGATGTAAGAAGCTTGATTTGGACTCATTAATCACTGTATAATCACCCTGAAGTTGAATCAAGATCATAGGAGTTATGATGAAGAAGTTATCCCACTTTTAACCAAAGTGAATCCAGTTTACCCTGTTTGGAGATTTGGCAATTTCTTCTTGATACTAATAAAACCAGAATGAATCACGATGTAAGAAGGTTGATTTGGACTCATAAATCAGTGTAGAATCACCCTAAAGTTGAATCACGGCAAACAGGATTCTACACTGATTTATGATGAAGAAGTTATTCCACTTTTAACCGAAGTGATTCCAGTTTACCATGTTTGGAGATTTAACAATTTCTTCTTGATTCTAATCAAACCGGAATGAATTAGGATGTAAGAAGCTTGATTTGGACTCATTAATCAGTTTAGAATCACCCTGAAGTTGAATCAATATCATAGGAGTTATGATGAAGAAGTTATCCCACTTTTAACCGAAGTGATTCCAGTTTGCCCTGTTTGGAGATTTTGCAATTTCTTCTTGATTGTAATCAAACCATAATGAATCAAGATGTAAGAAGCTTGATTTTGACTCATAAATCAGTGCAGAATCATCCTGAAGTTGAATCAATATCATTGGACTTATGATGAAGAAGTTATTCCACTTTTAACCGAAGTGATTCCAGTTTACCCTGTTTGGAGATTTGACAATTTCTTCTAGATTCTAATCAAACCAGAATGAATCACGATCTAAGAAGCTTTATTTGTTCTCATAAATCAGTGTAGAATCACCCTGAAGTTGAATCAATATCATAGGAGTTATGATGAAGAAGTTATCCCACTTTTAACCGAAGTGATTCCAGTTTGCCTTGTTTGGAGATTTGGAAACTTAGTCTTGATACTAATAAAACCAGAATGAATCACGATGTAAGAAGCTTGATTTGGACTCATTAATCAGTGTATAATCACCCTGAATTTGAATCAAGATCATAGGAGTTATGATGGAGAAATTATCCCACTTTTAACCAAAGTGACTCCAGTTTACCATGTTTGGAGATTTGGCAATTTCTTCTTGATACAAATAAAACCAGAATGAATCACGATGTAAGAAGCTTGATTTGGACTCGTCAATCAGTGCAGAATCATCCTGAAGTTGAATCAATATCACTGGACTTATGATGAAAAAGTTATTCCACTTTTAACCGAAGTGATTCCAGTTTATCCTGTTTGGAGATTTGACAATTTCTTTTTGATTCTAATCAAACCGGAATGAATAACGATGTAAGAAGCTTTATTTGTACTCATAAATCAGTGTAGAATCACCCTGAAGTTGAATCAATATCATAGGAGTTACGATGAAGAAGTTATCTTACTTTTAACCAAAGTGATTCCAGTTTGCCCTGTTTGGAGATTTGGCAATTTAGTCTTGATACAAATAAAACCAGAATGAATCACGATGTAAGAAGCTTGATTTGGACTCATAAATCAGTTTAGAATCACCCTGAATTTTAATCAAGATCATAGGAGTTATAATGAAGAAGTTATCCCACTTTTAACCGAAGTGACTCCAGTTTACCCTGTTTGGAGATTTGACAATTTCTTCTTGACTCTAATCAAACCAGAATGAATCAAGATGTAAGAAGCTTGATTTGGACTCATAAATCAGTGTAGAATCATACTGAAGTTGAATCAATATCATTGGAGTTATGATGAAGAAGTTATCCCACTTTTTACCAAAGTGGTCCCAGTTTGCCCTGTTTTGAGATTTGGCAATTTCTTCTTGATACTAATAAAACTAGAATGAATCATGATGTAAGAAGCTTGATTTGGACTCATAAATCAGTGTAGAATCACCCTGAAGTTGAATCACGATCATAGGAGTTATGATGAAGAAGTTATCCTACATTTAACCGAAGTGTTTCCAGTTTGTCCTGTTTGGAGATTTGGCAATTTAGTCTTGATACTAATAAAACCAGAATGAATCACGATGTAAGAAGCTTGATTTGTACTCATTAATCACTGTATAATCACCCTGAAGTTGAATCAAGATCATAGGAGTTATGATGAAGAAGTTATCCCACTTTTAACCAAAGTGAATCCAGTTTACCCTGTTTGGCGATTTGGCAATTTCGTCTTGATACTAATAAAACCAGAATGAATCACGATGTAAGAAGGTTGATTTGGACTCATAAATCAGTGTCGAATCACCCTAAAGTTGAATCACGGCAAACAGGATTCTACACTGATTTATGATGAAGAAGTTATTCCACTTTTAACCGAAGTGATTCCAGTTTACCATGTTTGGAGATTTAACAATTTCTTCTTGATTCTAATCAAACCGGAATGAATCAGGATGTAAGAAGCTTGATTTGGACTCATTAATCAGTTTAGAATCACCCTGAAGTTGAATCAATATCATAGGAGTTATGATGAAGAAGTTATCCCACTTTTAACCGAAGTGATTCCAGTTTTCCCTGTTTGGAGATTTTGCAATTTCTTCTTGATTCTAATCAAACCATAATGAATCAAGATGTAAGAAGCTTGATTTGGACTCATAAATCAGTGCAGAATCATCCTGAAGTTGAATCAATATCATTGGACTTATGATGAAGAAGTTATTCCACTTTTAACCGAAGTGATTCCAGTTTACCCTGTTTGGAGATTTGACAATTTCTTCTTGATTCTAATCAAACCAGAATAAATCACGATCTAAGAAGCTTTATTTGTTCTCATAAATCAGTGTAGAATCACCCTGAAGTTGAATCAATATCATAGGAGTTATGATGAAGAAATTATCCCACTTTTAACCAAAGTGACTCCAGTTTACCATGTTTGGAGATTTGGCAATTTCTTCTTGATACAAATAAAACCAGAATGAATCACGATGTAAGAAGCTTGATTTGGACTCGTAAATCAGTGCAGAATCATCCTGAAGTTGAATCAATATCACTGGACTTATGATGAAAAAGTTATTCCACTTTTAACCGAAGTGATTCCAGTTTATCCTGTTTGGAGATTTGACAATTTCTTTTTGATTCTAATCAAACCGGAATGAATAACGATGTAAGAAGCTTTATTTGTACTCATAAATCAGTGTAGAATCACCCTGAAGTTGAATCAATATCATAGGAGTTACGATGAAGAAGTTATCTTACTTTTAACCAAAGTGATTCCAGTTTGCCCTGTTTGGAGATTTGGAAATTTAGTCTTGATACAAATAAAACCAGAATGAATCACTATGTAAGAAGCTTGATTTGGACTCATAAATCAGTTTAGAATCACCCTGAATTTTAATCAAGATCATAGGAGTTATAATGAAGAAGTTATCCCACTTTTAACCGAAGTGACTCCAGTTTACCCTGTTTGGAGATTTGACAATTTCTTCTTGATTCTAATCAAACCAGAATGAATCAAGATGTAAGAAGCTTGATTTGGACTCATAAATCAGTGTAGAATCATAATGAAGTTGAATCAATATCATTGGAGTTATGATGAAGAAGTTATCCCACTTTTTACCAAAGTGGTCCCAGTTTGCTCTGTTTTGAGATTTGGCAATTTCTTCTTGATACTAATAAAACTAGAATGAATCATGATGTAAGAAGCTTGATTTGGACTCATAAATCAGTGTAGAATCACCCTGAAGTTGAATCACGATCATAGGAGTTATGATGAAGAAGTTATCCTACATTTAACCGAAGTGTTTCCAGTTTGTCCTGTTTGGAGATTTGGCAATTTAGTCTTGATACTAATAAAACCAGAATGAATCACGATGTAAGAAGCTTGATTTGTACTCATTAATCACTGTATAATCACCCTGAAGTTGAATCAAGATCATAGGAGTTATGATGAAGAAGTTATCCCACTTTTAACCAAAGTGAATCCAGTTTACCCTGTTTGGCGATTTGGCAATTTCGTCTTGATACTAATAAAACCAGAATGAATCACGATGTAAGAAGGTTGATTTGGACTCATAAATCAGTGTCGAATCACCCTAAAGTTGAATCACGGCAAACAGGATTCTACACTGATTTATGATGAAGAAGTTATTCCACTTTTAACCGAAGTGATTCCAGTTTACCATGTTTGGAGATTTAACAATTTCTTCTTGATTCTAATCAAACCGGAATGAATCAGGATGTAAGAAGCTTGATTTGGACTCATTAATCAGTTTAGAATCACCCTGAAGTTGAATCAATATCATAGGAGTTATGATGAAGAAGTTATCCCACTTTTAACCGAAGTGATTCCAGTTTTCCCTGTTTGGAGATTTTGCAATTTCTTCTTGATTCTAATCAAACCATAATGAATCAAGATGTAAGAAGCTTGATTTGGACTCATAAATCAGTGCAGAATCATCCTGAAGTTGAATCAATATCATTGGACTTATGATGAAGAAGTTATTCCACTTTTAACCGAAGTGATTCCAGTTTACCCTGTTTGGAGATTTGACAATTTCTTCTTGATTCTAATCAAACCAGAATAAATCACGATCTAAGAAGCTTTATTTGTTCTCATAAATCAGTGTAGAATCACCCTGAAGTTGAATCAATATCATAGGAGTTATGATGAAGAAGTTATCCCACTTTTAACCGAAGTGATTCCAGTTTGCCTTGTTTGGAGATTTGGAAACTTAGTCTTGATACTAATAAAACCAGAATGAATCACGATGTAAGAAGCTTGATTTGGACTCATTAATCAGTGTATAATCACCCTGAATTTGAATCAAGATCATAGGAGTTATGATGGAGAAATTATCCCACTTTTAACCAAAGTGACTCCAGTTTACCATGTTTGGAGATTTGGCAATTTGTTCTTGATACAAATAAAACCAGAATGAATCACGATGTAAGAAGCTTGATTTGGACTCGTCAATCAGTGCAGAATCATCCTGAAGTTGAATCAGTATCACTGGACTTATGATGAAAAAGTTATTCCACTTTTAACCGAAGTGATTCCAGTTTATCCTGTTTGGAGATTTGATAATTTCTTTTTGATTCTAATCAAACCGGAATGAATCACGATGTAAGAAGCTTTATTTGTACTCATAAATCAGTGTAGAATCACCCTGAAGGTGAATCAATATCATAGGAGTTACGATGAAGACGTTATTCCACTTTTAACCGAAGTGATTCCACTTTGCCCTGTTTGGAGATTTGTCAATTTAGTCTTGATACAAATAAAACCAGAATGAATCACTATGTAAGAAGCTTGATTTGGACTCATAAATCAGTTTAGAATCACCCTGAATTTTAATCAAGATCATAGGAGTTATAATGAAGAAGTTATCCCACTTTTAACCGAAGTGACTCCAGTTTACCCTGTTTGGAGATTTGACAATTTCTTCTTGACTCTAATCAAACCAGAATGAATCAAGATGTAAGAAGCTTGATTTGGACTCATAAATCAGTGTAGAATCATAATGAAGTTGAATCAATATCATTGGAGTTATGATGAAGAAGTTATCCCACTTTTTACCGAAGTGATCCCAGTTTGCTCTGTTTTGAGATTTTGCAATTTCTTCTTGATACTAATAAAACTAGAATGAATCATGATGTAAGAAGCTTGATTTGGACTCATAAATCAGTGTAGAATCACCCTGAAGTTGAATCACGATCATAGGAGTTATGATGAAGAAGTTATCCTACATTTAACCGAAGTGTTTCCAGTTTGTCCTGTTTGGAGATTTGGCAATTTAGTCTTGATACTAATAAAACCAGAATGAATCACGATGTAAGAAGCTTGATTTGGACTCATTAATCACTGTATAATCACCCTGAAGTTGAATCAAGATCATAGGAGTTATGATGAAGAAGTTATCCCACTTTTAACCAAAGTGAATCCAGTTTACCCTGTTTGGAGATTTGGCAATTTCTTCTTGATACTAATAAAACCAGAATGAATCACGATGTAAGAAGCTTTATTTGGACTCATAAATCAGTGTAGAATTACCCGGAATTTGAATCAAGATCATGGGAGTTATGATGAAGAAGTTATCCCACTTTTAACCGAAGTGATTCCAGTTTACCCTGTTTGGAGAGTTGGCAATCTCTTCTTGATAATAATAAAACCAGAACGAATCACGATGTAAGAAGCTTGATTTGGACTCATAAATAACTTTAGAATCACCCTGAAGTTGAATCAAGTTCATAGAAGTTATGATGAAGAAGTTATCCCACTTTTAACCGAAGTGATCCTAGTTTGCCATGTTTTGAGATTTGGCAATTTCTTCTTGATACTAATTGATGAACCCCTGGAGAGGAGATCCTTTTGTCCCTGATACTTTTGAAGGAAGATCTGATGGTTTTTAGAGATCTGGGTTTGTTTTGATGATGATGGATGGATTGATTGGATGATCTTCAGAAATGATCTATGAACTGATCAGATCTTGTGTAGATGTGTCCTTGATCAAGAGAATGAACTATGTTTTCGATCAAAGACAGGTTTTGCTTGCAGAGAATGAACTCCTAGCAATCAGTGTTCATGGATGAACAAGGGATTCACAGATTTAGAGAGAATTTTGATAAAAAGGTGAATGTCTATTATTCTGGTCGTGCCTACACTTATATAGGTTACAAAAGATGTGGAAACCAAAAGACAAGTGCAGAAAATAAGAAACTTAGAAACTAGGAACATAGACTTGATTTTGGACCAGAATAAGGTTTTTGTTGAATGTCTCTTTGCCTGACCACGACCTTGACTTTCTTGCTGATTCCCTCTTTGTATTCTTGGTGAGAATGGGCTTGAAATGGACTAAAGAAAAGGCTGGTCGAATTTGGCATGAAACAGACCCATAATGAATTTGTTATCAACTCTCCATGGGCTGCAATACTTCTTCTTGGGAAACTTGATCCAAAACACATGCAGATGGTTTCTTGGACTTGAATTTCGTGGCTGATTCATCAGAAAGAGATAATGGATCCTTAACTTTAGGTTTGAACTTCTATTGGGCTGAGAGAAACAAATCTGATCCATCTTCTTTTTTTGAGCCAAAAATCACTTGTCCATCAAGGTCCATGGCAGCTTCAGTGTCACTCTCATTCAGCTCAGCTCGTCCTTGTGTAGTGTCACTCATCTGGTTCAGCTCCAAGTTCAGCTCTAAGGTAGTGTCACTTAGCTCATCCAGCTCATTTAGCTCAATCACACTCAAATCAGCTGGTGTTAGCTCAGTATGCTCGCTTTTCTTCCATCCTGGTTTGTCCTTTGTTTGATGATCAGCTGGCTCGGCCATGGTTACATCATCCCCTCCTCCTTTAAAATGATTTGTCCTCAAATCTGTATCTCCTACATCAAAAGGAAACAAGTTAGACACAAGTTCAAGCAAAGAAACATGTAAGCAACAACAAATAAAAGTTTTAGAAAGAAACTTCCTTGGAGTGTTGAAGCTGGTTTTCTCAAGTACTTCCACATCCAAAATTCTGGCTGATAAGCAAGGTATCTTCTCTTGTTCCTTGCACTCGTTTGAGACTTATTCTGATGATCCTGGACACTCAAAACACAACCTATATATCCAGAATCATATGCGCAGACATGTTCTTGTTTAGATCAAAAATCAAACATTTCTTCTTTAGAACATGTAGAACATGCCTCATGAAAACTAAAGAGATATCTGAGGTTATATGAGTATTTGAGACGTAGAAAGAGATTAGAAAAGAGATTAGAAGAGATTTGGAGACTAAAGCTTGAAACGAGACTAGAAATCCATTTCTGGATATGAAGAACACTAGAGAGAATAAGAGAGACTCGAAAACATTGCTTGCTTGATTAATGAGAGGGATTACAACATATATAGGGAAAGTTAAGGCTGAGCTTAACGGATACAAGATAAGGTTTCAACCTAAGCATGTGTAGTCAAAGCTTTAGGCGCGCTTGGTTTGAAATGCTTGGACGAGGAGCTTCGCATGCTTGATTCCTTTGGCATCTTGACCAGATGCTCTAGCCAGCCTGTCCAGACGCGGAGTATCCTTATCCATAAGGTTCAGTGCACATAGACACACGGAGGAGGAGAAGGGAAAGCTTATTCGCGGCAAGGTAACTTCTCTAGTTTTCACCCGGGTAACTTTGGTCGACCCAAACTTGCTTTTGGTCGACTAATGGTTGTACGGCCAACTTGTACGGCCTTGTACGGATTCTGTACGGACACCCCAACTCCATTCCTCTTCATTTCCTCAGCATTTCTCACTCTCCATTCATAGATCATAATCCCATCTCTTATTTGGTTCAACACCTCAGACATTCAATATGCATATCAAAGAACGTATTGTAAACCAGAATAGTTTCAAGACACAAAATAGCATAGCTCTTAAAGAACAACTTCAGTACATGCAAAAGCTTCTCATATTCAGAACACAAAAGATCAATCTCAAACTGAGAATCACTTATCACATGTTTCAAAGGTTTATCAGGTTTGTCAAAGAATGTGTTATACACCAGTATATTATAAAGGCTCAAAACAACACCATTCTCAAAGAGTGATCTCAAAACATGCCAAAATTTATCATTTTCAGAACATACATGAGTAGGTTTCAAAACAGAATCAAACACAAACTCGTTTTCAGCTCTAAATGGTTTTAGTTCCTGCAAATTCCTAACCATAGATTCGTCCAAGGCACAAGTGGATGCAAACAAATCATCAGTGACAAGTTCATGCTTAGAAAAACTCAGATCAAAGCCATTATCTTTAAAACAAGCAAATGAATCACAAGGTTTTCTGAAACAGAAATCAGGTTGTTGCAGGACAAGCTCTAATGTCTTTTCAAGGTGTTCACAACTTCTGTAATGTTTCATAAACTGCTCAAGACTCAAAACATGATCAAAATTAATGTCACTAACACACTGAAAATGTTTTTGATCAGAGATTTTATCAGGTTCAAACACTTTAAAAGAATTAATCATGTTATCAAAAACAGAGTTTGGAACACAAAATTCTTTCACTTTTTCCAGACCAAAACGTTTTACATCACTGGAACTAACCATAACAAACATTTCAGGCAGAGATTTAACCATATCAAGATCCTTACAGTGCTCTTGAGAGTCCAAAGAGAATGACTTAGCATCCTTTTCTGCTTCAATGTTGTTTGGCTGCTCCAACTCTTCTTCTGGTGGTGAACTCTTTTGTGCTTCTTCTGCTAAGTTTTCTTCTAAGAACTGAGATACTAAAACAAGACTACTCGGATGCACCGGTTCAAAAGGGTTTAGTTTATCACAAGAACTACTGATAGCAAGTTCAGATTGAGGAGAGAAAAGAGAAAACTCATTTTCTGCCTCAGGTTCTTTTATTACCTTCGATGGCTCTGTTTTCAGTTCTTGGACAATCTGCTCCTGCTTGCTACAACCCTTTGGATCAGCAACTCCTGAGGAAGGTCGTGAGGTTGGTCTCCTTTTCTGGTCTGTTACAAAATCTTGCAGTACTTGTTGTGCAATCTTTTTGAAATCATCTTGAAACTGTTGGCTGTCCAAATAATCAAGTGCTGCTGGTTGTTTCTGAGACTTCTTTATGGGATCACGACCATAGCAAGCTCCTGTCTCTTCTATGGCATGTATAGGACGTTCTCTGCTCCTCCTAGTTGGTTCATCTTGCCTCACTGGTCGTGGCTTTTCCTGCACAAAATCAGAATGGTTAAAAACCGACTTTTCTTTTCTTAAAAAAAATCTGTCTTTTTCCTAGCACACTCTTTGTGGAAGAACTGAATTGATCATGATGTGTGCTCCTCCTTTTAAGCCTTTCCAGTGTTTTCCTGGACTGTATCCTTTCCTGCTCATAACCAGACTCATCAATATCATATGAATCTCTTTTTCTCATAGACTTTTCTCTTCTTTTCAAGGCTGTTTTTGTTGCAGTGTCAAACAGGTTGTAATCTAACTCCTTCTCAGGACGTCTCCTCCTGAAATTGCTTCCTCCAGACATGGCTTCCTGTTAGAATCTCAACAAGAAAAATTAGCACAATAACAGATAGCATAAGCCTCACAATCTCTCAAGTGTTTCTCTCTGATTTTTCTGTGATTTTTTTTTCTGTAAATCCAGTAGCTCAGCAACAAACAAAGATCAAGCTTTAGAGAACAATCCCCAACCCCAAAACAGAAGAAAGAGATAGAAAGATTGCAAGATTTTTGTTTGAAAGAGGCTTTACCACCCAGGGCTGGATTTCTCCTCAGCCAGGCTGGATTTCTCCTCAGCCAAGTTGGATTTCTCTTCAACTTTTCTTTTGATTATTTTTTTTTTAAATCTGGTTGGCCCTCTTGCAGATTCAAGAGATAGAAAGATAAGAGATTTCTGGAAAATTGGAGAGAAAATTGCAGAGAATAGAAAACAAATTCCCAAAACAAAGAAGTGGAAAAGTTTTAGAATCAAACCCCAGATCAAGAGCCTTCAAATCTGCTCTGATACCACTTGATGAACCCCTGGTGAGGAGATCCTTTTGTCCCTGATACTTTTGAAGGAAGATCTGATGGTTTTTAGAGAGATCTGGGTTTGTTTTGATGATGATGGATGGATTGATTGGATGATCTTCAGAAATGATCTATGAACTGATCAGATCTTGTGTAGATGTGTCCTTGATCAAGAGAATGAACTCTGTTTTCGATCAAAGACAGGTTTTGCTTGCAGAGAATGAACTCCTAGCAATCAGTGTTCATGGATGAACAAGGGATTCACAGATTTAGAGAGAATTTTGATAAAAAGGTGAATGTCTATTATTCTGGTCGTGCCTACACTTATATAGGTTACAAAAGATGTGGAAACCAAAAGACAAGTGCAGAAAACAAGAAACTTAGAAACTAGGAACGTAGACTTGATTTTGGACCAGAATAAGGTTTTTGTTGAATGTCTCTTTGCCTGACCACGACCTTGACTTTCTTGCTGACTCCCTCTTGGTATTCTTGGTGAGAATGGGCTTGAAATGGACTGAAGAAAAGGCTGGTCGAATTTGGCATGAAACAGACCCATAATGAATTTGTTATGAACTCTCCATGGGCTGCAATACTTCTTCTTGGGAAACTTGATCCAAAACACATCCAGATGGTTTCTTGGACTTGAATTTCGTGGCTGATTCATCTGAAAGAGATAATGGATCCTTAACTTTAGGTTTGAACTTCTTTTGGGCTGAGAGAAACAAATCTGATCCATCTTCTCTTTTTGGGCCAAAAATCACTTGTCCAGCAAGGTCCATGGCAGCTTCAGTGTCACTCTCATTCAGCTCAGCTCGTCCTTGTGTAGTGTCACTCAGCTAGTTCAGCTCCAATTTCAGCTCTAAGGTAGTGTCACTTAGCTCATCCAGCTCATTTAGCTCAATCACACTCACATCAGCTGGTGTTAGCTCAGTATGCTCGCTTTTCTTCCATCCTGGTTTGTCCTTTGTTTGATGACCAGCTGGCTCGGCCATGGTTACATCACTAATAAAACTAGAAGGAATCACGATGTAAGAAGCTTGATTTGGACTCATAAATCAGTGTAGAATTACCCGGAATTTGAATCAAGATCATGGGAGTTATGATGAAGAAGTTATCCCACAATTAACCGAAGTTATTCCAGTTTACCCTGTTTGAAGATTTGACAATTTCTTTTTGATAATAATAAAACCAGAACGAATCACGATGTAAGAAGCTTGATTTGGACTCATAAATAACTTTAGAATCACCCTGAAGTTGAATCAAGATCATAGGAGTTATGATGAAGAAGTTATCCCACTTTTAACCGAAGTGACTCCAATTTACCTTGTTTGGAGATTTGGAAATTTCTTCTTGATTCTAATCAAACCATAATGAATCAAGATGTAAGAAGCTTGATTTGGACTCATAAATCAGTGCAGAATCATCCTGAAGTTGAATCAATATCATTGGACTTATGATAAAGAAGTTATCCCACTTTTAACCGAAGTGATTCCAGTTTACCCTGTTTGGAGAATTGGCAATTTCTTTTTGATTCTAATCAAACCAGAATGAATCACGATCTAAGAAGCTTTATTTTTTCTCATAAATCAGTGTAGAATCACCCTGAAGTTGAATCAATATCATAGGAGTTATGATGAAGAAGTTATCCCACTTTTAACCGAAGTGGTTCGAGTTTGCCCTGTTTGGAGATTTGGCAATTTAGTCTTGATACTAATAAAACGAGAATGAATCACGATGTAAGAAGCTTGATTTGGACTCATTAATCACTGTATAATCACCCTGAAGTTGAATCAAGATCATAGGAGTTATGATGGAGAAGTTTTCCCACTTTTAACCGAAGTGATTCCAGTTTACCCTGTTTGGAGATTTGGCAATTTCTTCTTGATACAAATAAAACCAGAATGATTAAAGATGTAAGAAGCTTGATTTGGACTCATAAATCAGTTTAGAATCACCCTGAATTTTAATCAATATCATAGGAGTTATAATGAAGAGGTTATCCCACTTTTAACCGAAGTGACTCCAGTTTACCCTGTTTGGAGATTTGACAATTTCTTCTTCATTCTAATCAAACCAGAATGATTCAAGATGTAAGAAGCTTGATTTGTACTCATAAATCAGTGTAGAATCATACTGAAGTTGAATCAATATCATTGGAGTTAATATGAAGAAGTTATCCCACTTTTAACCGAAGTGATCACAGTTTGCCATGTTTTGAGATTTGGCAATTTCTTCTTGATACTAATAAAACTAGTATGAATCACGATGTAAGAAGCTTGATTTGGACTCACAAATAACTGTATAATCACCCTAAAGTTGAATCAAGATCACAGGAGTTATGATGGAGAAGTTATCCCACTTTTAACCGAAGTGATTCCAGTTTACCCTATTTGGAGATTTGACAATTTCTTCTTGATACAAATAAAACCAGAATGAATCACGATGTAAGAAGCTTTATTTCTACTCATAAATCGGTGTAGAATCACCCTGAAGTTGAATCAATATCATAGGAGTTATGATGAAGAATTTATCCCACTTTTAACCGAAGTGATTCCAGTTTGCCCTGTTTGGAGATTTGGCAATTTAGTCTTGATACAATCAAAACCAGAATGAATCACGATGTAAGAAGCTTGATTTGGAATCATAAATCAGTTTAGAATCACCCTGAATTTTAATCAAGATCATAGGAGTTATAATGAAGAAGTTATCCTACTTTTAACCGAAGTGACTCCAGTTTACCCTGTTTGGAGATGTGGCAATTTCTTCTTGATTCTAATCAAAAAAGAATGAATCAAGATGTAAGAAGCTTGATTTGGACTCATAAATCAGTGTAGAATCATACTGAAGTTGAATCAATATCATTGGAGTTATGATGAAGAAGTTATCCCAGTTTTAACCGAAGTGATCCCAGTTTGCCTTGTTTTGAGATTTGGCAATTTCTTCTTGATACTAATAAAACTGGAATGAATCACGATGTAAGAAGCTTTATTTGGACTCATAAATCAGTGTAGAATCACCCTGAAGTTGAATCACGATCATAGGAGTTATGCTGAAGAAGTTATCCTACATTTAACCGAAGTGTTTCCAGTTTGTCCTGTTTGGAGATTTGGCAATTTAGTCTTGATACTAATAAAACCAGAATGAATCACGATGTAAGAAGCTTGATTTGGACTCATTAATCAATGTATAATCACCCTGAAGTTGAATCAAGATCATAGGAGTTATGATGAAGAAGTTATCCCACTTTTAACCGAAGTGACTCCAATTTACCTTGTTTGGAGATTTGGCAATTTCTTCTTGATTCTAATCAAACCATAATGAATCAAGATGTAAGAAGCTTGATTTGGACTCATAAATCAGTGCAGAATCATCCTGAAGTTGAATCAATATCATTGGACTTATGATGAAGAAGTTATTCCACTTTTAACCGAAGTGATTCCAGTTTACCTTGTTTGGAGATTTGGCAATTTCTTCTTGATTCTAATCAAACCAGAATGAATCACGATCTAAGAAGCTTTATTTGTTCTCATAAATCTGTGTAGAATCACCCTGAAGTTGAATCAATATCATAGGAGTTATGATGAAGAAGTTATCCCACTTTTAACCGAAGCGATTCCAGTTTGCCCTGTTTGGAGATTTGGCAATTTAATCTTGATACTAATAAAACCAGAATAAATCACGATGTAAGAAGCTTGATTTGGACTCATTAATCACTGTATAATCCCCCTGAAGTTGAATCAAGATCATAGGAGTTATGATGAAGAAGTTATCCCACTTAACCAAATTGAATCCAGTTTACCTTGTTTGGAGATTTGGCAATTTCTTCTTGATACTAATAAAACCAGAATGAATCATGATGTAAGAAGCTTCATTTGGACTCATAAATAAGTGTAGAATTACCCGGAATTTGAATCAAGATCATGGGAGTTATGATGAAGAAGTTATCCCACTTTTAACCGAAGTGATTCCAGTTTACCCTGTTTGGAGAGTTGGCAATCTCTTCTGGATAATAATAAAACCAGAACGAATCACGATGTAAGAAGCTTGATTTGGACTCATAAATAAGTTTAGAATCACTCTGAAGTTGAATCAAGACCATAGGAGTTATGATGAAGAAGTTATCCTACTTTTAACCGAAGTGACTCCAGTTTACCCTGTTTGGAGATGTGGCAATTTCTTCTTGATTCTAATCAAACAAGAATGAATCAAGATGTAAGAAGCTTGATTTGGACTCATAAATCAGTGTAGAATCATACTGAAGTTGAATCAATATCATTGGAGTTATGATGAAGAAGTTATCACACTTTTAACCGAAGTGATCCCAGTTTGCCTTGTTTTGAGATTTGGCAATTTCTTCTTGATACTAATAAAACTGGAATGAATCACGATGTAAGAAGCTTGATTTGTACTCATAAATCAGTGTAGAATCACCCTGAAGTTGAATCACGATCATAGGAGTTATGCTGAAGAAGTTATCCTACATTTAACCGAAGTGTTTCCAGTTTGTCATGTTTGGAGATTTGGCATTTTAGTCTTGATACTAATAAAACCAGAATGAATCACGATGTAAGAAGCTTGATTTGGACTCATTAATCAATGTATAATCACCCTGAAGTTGAATCAAGATCATAGGAGTTATGATGAAGAAGTTATCCCACTTTTAACCGAATTGACTCCAATTTACCTTGTTTGGAGATTTGGCAATTTCTTCTTGATTCTAATTAAACCATAATGAATCAAGATGTAAGAAGCTTGATTTGGACTCATAAATCAGTGCAGAATCATCCTGAAGTTGAATCAATATCATTGGACTTATGATGAAGAAGTTATTCCACTTTTAACCGAAGTGATTCCAGTTTACCCTGTTTGGAGATTTGGCAATTTCTTCTTGATTCTAATCAAACCAGAATGAATCACGATCTAAGAAGCTTTATTTGTTCTCATAAATCTGTGTAGAATCACCCTGAAGTTGAATCAATATCATAGGAGTTATGATGAAGAAGTTATCCCACTTTTAACCGAAGTGATTCCAGTTTGCCCTGTTTGGAGATTTGGCAATTTAGTCTTGATAATAATAAAACCAGAATGAATCACGATGTAAGAAGCTTGATTTGGACTCATTAATCACTGTATAATCACTCTGAAGTTGAATCAAGATCATAGGAGTTATGATGAAGAAGTTATCCCACTTAACCAAATTGAATCCAGTTTACCTTGTTTGGAGATTTGGCAATTTCTTCTTGATACTAATAAAACCAGAATGAATCACGATGTAAGAAGCTTCATTTGGACTCATAAATAAGTGTAGAATTACCCGGAATTTGAATCAAGATCATGGGAGTTATGATGAAGAAGTTATCCCACTTTTAACCGAAGTGATTCCAGTTTACCCTGTTTGGAGAGTTGGAAATCTCTTCTGGATAATAATAAAACCAGAACGAATCACGATGTAAGAAGCTTGAGTTGGACTCATAAATAAGTTTAGAATCACCCTGAAGTTGAATCAAGATCATAGGAGTTATGATGAAGAAGTTATCCTACTTTTAACCGAAGTGATCCCAGTTTGCCCTGTTTTGAGATTTGGCAATTTCTTCTTGATACTAATAAAACAAGAATTAATCACGATGTAAGAAGTTTGATTTGGACTCATAAATCAGTGTAGAATTACCCGGAATTTGAATCAAGATCATGGGAGTTATGATGAAGAAGTTATCCCACAATTAACCGAAGTTATTCCAGTTTACCCTGTTTGGAGATTTGACAATTTCTTCTTGATAATAATAAAACAAGAACGAATCACGATGTAAGAAGCTTGATTTGGACTCATAAATAACTTTAGAATCACCCTGAAGTTGAATCAAGATCATAGGAGTTATGATGAAGAAGTTATCCCACTTTTAACCGAAGTGACTCCAATTTACCTTGTTTGGAGATTTGGCAATTTCTTCTTGATTCTAATCAAACCATAATGAATCAAGATGTAAGAAGCTTGATTTGGACTCATAAATCAGTGCAGAATCATCCTGAAGTTGAATCAATATCATTGGACTTATGATGAAGAAGTTATCCCACTTTTAACCGCAGTGATTCCAGTTTACCCTGTTTGGAGAATTGGCAATTTCTTTTTGATTCTAATCAAACCAGAATGAATCACGATCTAAGAAGCTTTATTTGTTCTCCTAAATTAGTGTAGAATCACCCTGAAGTTGAATCAATATCATAGGTGTTATGATGAAGAAGTTATCCCACTTTTAACCGAAGTGATTCCAGTTTGTCCTGTTTGGAGATTTGGCAATTTAGTCTTGATAATAATAAAACGAGAATGAATCAGGATGTAAGAAGCTTGATTTGGACTCATTAATCACTGTATAATCACCCTGAAGTTGAATCAAGATCATAGAAGTTATGATGGAGAGGTTTTCCCACTTTTAACCGAAGTGATTCCAGTTTACCCTGTTTGGAGATTTGGCAATTTCTTCTTGATACAAATAAAACCAGAATGAATCACGATGTAAGAAGATTGATTTGGACTCGTCAATCAGTGCAGAATAATCCTGAAGTTGAATCAATATCATTGGACTTATGATGAAGAAGTTATTCCACTTTTAACCGAAGTGATTCCAATTTACCATGTTTGGAGATTTGACAATTTCTTTTTGATTCTAATCAAACCAGAACGAATCACGATGTAAGAAGCTTGATTTGGACTCATAAATCAGTTTAGAATCACCCTGAATTTTAATCAATATCATAGGAGTTATAATGAAGAAGTTATCCCACTTTTAACCGAAGTGACTCCAGTTTACCCTGTTTGGAGATTTGACAATTTCTTCTTGATTCTAATCAAAACAGAATGATTGAAGATGTAAGAAGCTTGATTTGGACTCATAAATCAGTGTACAATCATACTGAAGTTGAATCAATATCATTGGAGTTATTATGAAGAAGTTATCCCACTTTTAACCGAAGTGATCCCATTTTGGCCTGTTTTGAGATTTGGCAATTTCTTCTTGATACTAATAAAAATAGTATGAATCACGATGTAAAAAGCTTGATTTGGACTCATAAATCACTGTATAATCACACTAAAGTTGAATCAAGATCATAGGAGTTATGATGGAGAAGTTATCCCACTTTTAACCGAAGTGATTCCAGTTTACCCTGTTTGGAGATTTGACAATTTCTTCTTGATACAAATAAAACCAGAATGAATCACGATGTAAGAAGCTATATTTGTACTCATAAATCGGTGTAGAATCACCCTGAAGTTGAATCAATATCATAGAAGTTATGATGAAGAAGTTATCCCACTTTTAACCGAAGTGATTCCAGTTTGCCCTGTTTGGAGATTTCGCAATTTAGTCTTGATACAATCAAAACCAGAATGAATCACGATGTAATAAGCTTGATTTGGAATCATAAATCAGTTTAGAATCACCCTGAATTTTAATCAAGATCATAGGAGTTATGATGAAGAAGTTATCCTACTTTTAACCGAAGTGATCCCAGTTTGCCCTGTTTTGAGATTTGGCAATTTCTTCTTGATACTAATAAAACTAGAATTAATCACGATGTAAGAAGTTTTATTTGGACTCATAAATCAGTGTAGAATTACCCGGAATTTGAATCAAGATCATGGGAGTTATGATGAAGAAGTTATCCCACAATTAACCGAAGTTATTCCAGTTTACCCTGTTTGGAGATTTGACAATTTCTTCTTGATAATAATAAAACAAGAACGAATCACGATGTAAGAAGCTTGATTTGGACTCATAAATAACTTTAGAATCACCCTGAAGTTGAATCAAGATCATAGGAGTTATGATGAAGAAGTTATCCCACTTTTAACCGAAGTGACTCCAATTTACCTTGTTTGGAGATTTGGCAATTTCTTCTTGATTTTAATCAAACCATAATGAATCAAGATGTAAGAAGCTTGATTTGGACTCATAAATTAGTGCAGAATCATCCTGAAGTTGAATCAATATCATTGGAGTTATTATGAAGAAGTTATCCCACTTTTAACCGAAGTGATCCCAGTTTGCCCTGTTTTGAGATTTGGCAATTTCTTCTTGATACTAATAAAACTAGTATGAATCACGATGTAAAAAGCTTGATTTGGACTCATAAATCACTGTATAATCACACTAAAGTTGAATCAAGATCATAGGAGTTATGATGGAGAAGTTATCCCACTTTTAACCGAAGTGATTCCAGTTTACCCTGTTTAGAGATTTGACAATTTCTTCTTGATACAAATAAAACCAGAATGAATCACGATGTAAGAAGCTTTATTTCTACTCATAAATCAGTGTAGAATCACCCTGAAGTTGAATCAATATCATAGAAGTTATGATGAAGAAGTTATCCCACTTTTAACCGAAGTGATTCCAGTTTGCCCTGTTTGGAGATTTGGCAATTTAGTCTTGATACAATCAAAACCAGAATGAATCACGATGTAATAAGCTTGATTTGGAATCATAAATCAGTTTAGAATCACCCTGAATTTTAATCAAGATCATAGGAGTTATAATGAAGAAGTTATCCCACTTTTAACCGAAGTGACTCCAGTTTACCCTGTTTGGAGATTTGGCAATTTCTTCTTGATTCTAATCAAACCAGAATGAATCAAGATGTAAGAAGCTTGATTTGGACTCATAAATAAGTGTAGAATCATACTGAAGTTGAATCAATATCATTGGAGTTATGATGAAGAAGTTATCCCACTTTTAACCGAAGTGATCCCAGTTTGCTTTGTTTTGAGATTTGGCAATATCTTCTTGATACTAATAAAACTGGAATGAATCACGATGTAAGAAGCTTGATTTTGACACATAAATCAGCGTAGAATCACCCTGAAGTTGAATCACTATCATAGGAGTTATGCTGAAGAAGTTATCCTACATTTAACCGAAGTGTTTCCAGTTTGTCCTGTTTGGAGATTTGGCAATTTAGTCTTGATACTAATAAAACCAGAATGAATCAAGATGTAAGAAGCTTGATTTGGACTCATTAATCAATGTATAATCACCCTTAAGTTGAATCAAGATCATAGGAGTTATGATGAAGAAGTTATCCCACTTTTAACCGAAGTGACTCCAATTTACCTTGTTTGGAGATTTGGCAATTTCTTCTTGATTCTAATCAAAACATAATGAATCAAGATGTAAGAAGCTTGATTTGGACTCATAAATCAGTGCAGAATCATCCTGAAGTTGAATCAATATCATTGGACTTATGATGAAGAAGTTATTCCACTTTTAACCGAAGTGATTCCAGTTTACCCTGTTTGGAGATTTGGCAATTTCTTCTTGATTCTAATAAAACCAGAATGAATCACGATCTAAGAAGCTTTATTTGTTCTCATAAATCAGTGTAGAATCACACTGAAGTTGAATCAATATCATAGGAGTTATGATGAAGAAGTTATCCCACTTTTAACCGAAGTGATTCCAGTTTGCCCTGTTTGGAGATTTGGCAATTTAGTCTTGATACTAATAAAACCAGAATGAATCGCGATGTAAGAAGCTTGATTTGGACTCATTAATCACTGTATAGTCACCCTGAAGTTGAATCAAGTTCATAGGAGTTATGATGAAGAAGTTATTCCACTTTTAACCAAATTGAATCCAGTTTACCCTGTTTGGAGATTTGGCAATTTTTTCTTGATACTAATAAAACCAGAATGAATCACGATGTAAGAAGCTTCATTTGGACTCATAAATCAGTGTAGAATTACCTAGAATTTGAATCAAGATCATGGGATTTATGATGATCATAGGGCGAAATGCTTTCCCGGGATGAACCTGAAATGAAGCCGTGCAAACTTAGGGCACAAGTGATGCTTGTTCTGATCAAGAGGAATCAAAATGGCATCAAGAAGATACCTTGGGCGCCTGGCTGTGTGGTCAAGGAACAGGCTGGCATTTGCTGTAAAGAAAGATCAGCCTTGACTAAGAATCTGGACAGATACATGGGCAGATTAAGAGGAGCCTTAGACCAGCCAATAAGAGATCAGGCGCCAGCTTTCCTTGTTTGAATTAAAGCAACCTTATCCATCCAGCATCAGAAATTACAAGAACCATTGAACCCACCTTGAATCATGGCAAGGAAGTGAGCTTTTAGTGGCGCCACCTTGTCTCCTCCTTCCATGAACCTTTCTCTCCTTTCTCTTGAACTCTCCATGTCAAAGAATCCACCTTTTCATCATGTGAACTCGCCAGACTTTCAAGACTAGAAAGCTACCACCTTTCTTCTTGGATAATGAATAAGAACTTGCTTGAACATGGATCTGAAGCTTGGTTGATCAGACCACTCCATAACCATTGTTTCCAAGCTTCTTCCTTCTTCACAGGCGCCATGAGATGGTGTAGATCAGCAGTAGACAGCTTCTGGTCACCAAGGATGAACCCACCTTCCATTCTGAGATGTTGAACAACCGCATGTACCAGGGATCTTCATCTTGCTTCAAAATGACATGAGAGGTAAGCACTGAGATGGCGGAAGCAACTGCTCAGGTTCTAGATAACCTGGCTCTGATACCATGTTGGAAAATCAGAGATAAGATTGTGTGTGTGATGAACAAGCCCTTTTAGGGCGAAATGAGAGCTTGAAATGATGAAGAGAATGGTCTGATGAAGAACAGTATGAACTTGGACAGAAACAAGAGATTAGGAGACTTATTGAGACTAAGATAGATTAGAGTCTAAGAAAGGGAGAGATTAAGGGTTTCTGAACAAGAACACACTTTGTTTATTATGAAGGAGAAGGGGAAGTCCCCATTTTCTCTCTTAGTTTATACAAATCGCTAGTCTAGGCTTATATATAAGCTTTACACTTTGCAATCTCATAAACCTAGATCTAATGGATAGAAATAACTTAAGAGGAATGGATGGTGTAGATGAGTTGGGTCTTCTTGTAATTTCTGTTGCTGGATGGATAAGGTTGCTTTAATTCAAACAAGGAAAGCTGGCGCCTGATCTCTTATTGGCTGGTCTAAGGCTCCTCTTAATCTGCCCATGTATCTGTCCAGATTCTTAGTCAAGGCTGGTCTTTCTTTACAGCAAATGCCAGCCTGTTCCTTGACCACACAGCCAGGCGCCCAAGGTATCTTCTTGATGCCATTTTGATTCCTCTTGATCAGAACAAGCATCACTTGTGCCCTAAGTTTGCACGGCTTCATTTCAGGTTCATCCCGGGAAAGCATTTCGCCCTATCTTTGCACGGTCGATGGTACGGACCTCCTGTCCGTACCACTCACCCTAGTTTTGCACAAACTCCCCAGCCATCTTTAAAGGTCGAATGGAAACTTCTTTGGGTCGCCCTATTTTTGCACGGTCCGTACAAGTCCGTACGGTTCGCCCTATTTTTGCACGGTCGACCATCTCCTCCCAAATGTCTCTAAATGGTGTCTAAGTCCCTCCTGGACTTGACCCTAGCTTTGCACATCTTTAAACACTCTAAAAGCCTTCTTAGACAATCTCCGGAGGTCTTGCCCTAACTTTGCACGGGACCGAAACTCCACCCAAACTCATCCTTTGGCTCTATTTCATCTCTTCAAGTTAACACTCCCCCTCAAGCTTGACTCTAGTGATCCTAAGTCAAGCTTGGAACCTTGAAGAATCCCCTCATTAAAAACCTCACCAAAGAAAACCCTTTTTGGGATAAAACCTTGATGAGGGAAAAAGAGTAGGTTCCTCAAGGCCTAGGGATTGGCCAGTGGTTCTTTGTACCTTACCATCAATGTAAGGGATCCAAAGAACCACTTGGATCATGGCCTCTCATGTGATGCAAGGTTCGTTCATCACTCTCCTTGCTCACCACCAACACTTCTTGTATCTCATCTTTGGACAGACCTTGTTGCTCCCCCTTTCTCACAACCTCCTTGTTGTGATCAAGTGCTCGCTTCTTCTGATCTTCCTTGATAGATACAAACTGAGTCTTGACTTCTTCTGCTTCAAGAGAACACACCAAGCTACTGAACCTCATGATGATGCTTCAGCCATTGTACCAATCACCTCACTCTAGAAGCCGCCTTGTTCCAATGCTTCATCATTCCTCACTTAGCTTCAAAATTGATCTGCTCCTCTTCTTGCATAACCGTCAATGACTCTCCTTGATCAGATCATGTCTCAACACTCCCCCTCAAGCTTGACCATGTGGAACAAGTCAAGCTTAGAAGGTTTGCACACATGATCTGCATCACACTCCATTGCAACACCTTGAACTTGCCATCTTGATTGGATTGCTTGTGGAAGCTTCATCTCACCAGCCACCTCACACTAGAAGCCGCACTGCTGAGTCTTCATCTTCCCATAGCCAAGAACCCTCTGAAAGCTCTCTTGTCTAGACACACCACTGCCTAAACCCAAATGGCTCCTTCTTCAGCTGCTTGCAATGGCTCCTCTTGAACCGCTTAATAGCTCACTTAACTCCCCTCCTCAAGCTTGGATTAGATTTGGGGTCCAAGCTTGCAAGTGAGCTTCAGTGACTTCAAGCATCAGTGGCACATCACCACTCCTCTAACAATTCTCCATTGAACCCCAATGGCACACCATTCTGCCTCTTTCAACTCGGATGTATAGTGAACCAAGAACACCTTTTGTGAAACCTGAAACATCACTAAACTCCAGCAAAGATCAGGAACAAACATTTGAGATCAAACCTTGACTAATCATCAAGCTTGATCCCCACAATGTCTCAAGCTTTGCACAAGATTGAATCAAGCTACAAACATTAGCTAGTTCACATCTTTGCAAGCTACACTCTAAGTACAAGCACAACCTAAATGGATTCAATGCAAGCTACTTAGACTATGACTAAAGCTCCTTTACTTAGCTGTTAGATTTTCAGATCTCAGGCTGTTTGTATGCGTGATGAATCTGCCTCAACAGGTTGGTAATGAGTCTTGTGTAACAATGAAAGAGAGACTGATGAAAGAATCAAGGATAGGCGTGAGAGACTAAGAGATTAGGAGACTGGTAGACTAAGAACACGGGAATAGAGATTCAGAACCATAGAATGAAGAGTTTAGAGAGACAAGGTAACTTTGAGACTATGAAGGGGGAGGGGAAATCCCCCTCTCACACTTAGAGTTTTCAATTGCCATTAATGGCTACATATAAGCAAACATAACTTCTGTCCATAAAGCTAAGGATAAGAAATGGAGAGTGGAGATGGTCTGGTTTGAAATGGACGACTCAGATCAGGTCTTGGGAGATTTATGACCAGGAGAGAAGCTTGGCTAGGAATGTGCCAGCAATGTACCTGAATACGTCCATAGACCAGTCTAGGTTCAGAATACAGCTTGCTCTTCCTTTTCAGCACAAGGGAACAGATCATGACAGGCTGGCTGGTCTTCCATGCTTGTTGACGAGTCAATAAAGGGTAGCCTTATCCACAAACGGTCAAGAGAGCTTAGCACCTTCTTGGTTCCTTCCTCAGACCAGAATACACCTTAGAATCTTTTCTCCCTTGTCCATAACCTCCATTTCGTCTTCTTCATACCTTAGGACACAAGTCTTCATCAGAGAGTGTACGGATTAGGGTTTGGTGCGTACACTTTTCCCCGTAATTTTGCACAAACCCAAAATATGCTGAAATGGTCGAGTGTGCAAGATTGGAGTCGACCTGGTCCGTACGGTCCGTACAGTCCTTACGGCCGTCCGTACGGCGCCCTATTTTTGCACATCTCAACCATTTGCTCCCAAACTTTTCCAATGTGTTCTTCCTTGATCATAAGCCCTTCTTGAACCTTGTTCTAGCTCAGCATAAGCTTCTGGACCCTCTTTAGATCTTGATCAATCTCCAAAAAGGGTTTTGCCCAAGCTTTACACATAAACCTTTAGTGAGTTGTTTTCTGACTTCAGGTTAACACTCCCCCTCAAGCTTGACTCTAGAGATCCTAAGTCAAGCTTGGAACCCTGATGTCACTCCTCATTAAAAACCTTACCAAAGAAAACCCTCCTTAGGGATAAAACTTTGATAAGGAAAAGAGTAAGATCCTTCAAGACCTAGGGATTGGCCATTGAGCCTTTGTGCCTTAGAACCAATGTGGTTGGACACAAAGGACTCTGGATCGTGGCCTAAACAGGGGCAGTAACACTTCACAGCTTGCCCACTCATAAAACTCAGCTTGACCTCTTCATAGACCCGGTTTGAGTCTCCCCCTCTCAACTGACTTCACAGCCACCTTAGAGAAGCTAGGAAACGACCATGATAATCTTCAATGAGGCTCAAGCAGTGGTACCTGATACATTATCCCAAAGGTGCATCAGTACTTATCAAGAATGTTCACAAGGATAACATACTTAGGCAAAGTTCAATAGTTTAAACAAAACCAGTGATTCTAGCAACTTAGACATTCTTCTAAAGGAAGCAAGATACCAATGATGGTTTTCACTAAGATAAAGCACTAGTACTTATTCCAGTTAACCACAGCAATCAGAACCAATCAAGACAAGCATTTTTAAGAATCATTTTGAGATTTAGAAAGAAATGATGAATAACTTGTATTAGTTTGAGTTCAAGTTACTTCCCTTTTGTTTGGTTGAGGAGTGACTGGTTTGTCACTTGAATCCCTCACACTCGGCCAGTTGCAACCTCTTCATGGCAACATCAACTTGATGGGAGGTTGTGTGGATTCTTAAGCTTCAGTTTCAATCACCTCACCATAGAGGCCGCACTGAACTGAGCTAAGCTTTCATGCACAAACAACCAAGACTGCTCTGAACAGCCTCTTTGCATAGACATGCCACTTCCTAGACCCGGTTGAATGATCCTTTATTGAAATCCTTGCAAAGGCTTGACAGACCATGGACAATGCATATTAAGACTCCCCCTCAAGCTTAACTCCGAGACTAGGGAAGGAGCTAAGCTTGAGGAGTGTATGCAGTTCCATGTCCTTACACCCACAGTCTTAACTCGATTTGATGTCCTATCTCTTGTGAGTTTTGGCTCTCTTCCTTATACCAGGAACTAATGGTGTTTGAATAACCTTAAGAGCCCTCACAAGGTAGTCTCTCATTGTATGATATCCCACTCTACACTTCCTGTAGACTTTGGGAGTAACATGTCCAAGTGGTATCATACAATGACATCAACCTCTCATTGCATACTCAGTCACACTACACTTCCTGTAGTTTGGGGACTGACTCGTCCAGTGATGATATGCAATGGCAATAAACATTTTTCTTGTCACTGTGATTTGTCACTGTACCACTTCCTGTGTACCTAACATCACCACAACTCAATGCAAGATTAGATCATCCCATTGGGACCAAACCAAAATCACACATATGGTTTGATCACCAATGCCTTAACAAAACAAATTCTTGAAATCAGCAAATCACATGAATTGGACCTAAGCAGACTTAACTTCTCTAGATGCAATGCAAGTTTGAAAAACAATGTACTTGCAACTAGGATAGACTTTAAATGCACCATATATGAATGCAACAGAAAACGAACATATTAAGTTAAATGCCAATGCACCAAATACTAATCACCAATAGCTTAATCAAAACCATAAAACCAGTAGCTTAGAAATGCATCTAAATGCTACTAGAAAACAAGATGGATTAGCTAAGACAATAGCAAAAAAAAAACAAGATAACAAGACTCGGAAAGAAACAAAACCTATATGCTTATGCAACTGCAATAAAGCTTCTCAATATCACAATGCAAATAACTGAGACATACTACTCAATATTATAACACAATCATGGTGAGAGAAGCTATGAATGCAACAAATTTGGACAACAACCATATGAATGTAATAGATTCAATCCGAATGAACTAGTAACTATATGATCTATCCTAAACAACCTAAGCAGACTGCAAGAAATGACTAGACATGTTAATGAACAATAGTTTCATCAAGACCATAGATTCAAGTAGTTTAGACACACTTCTAAGTCCTACTTGATATCTCTGATTGATTAACTATGTCATTAACATCCAAGCAGCACTGAACCGGATTGAATCTCTACCTAGATGCTTATGAATGTAAAACAGTTTAACAATTCTCATGATGCAAGCAGCAGAGACATTTTACTCAGTTCTACAACACATTCATGGCAATTTAGAGTTATGACAATGCACAAGACAATACTAAACAACCACTCTGATGCTTATGCAAGATAGACAATCAACACAATGATGCAGAAGCTTAGACAATATTCTAAATGCTTCAAGACAAATATGATATATAAGCTACTGCAGAAGCAATCAGATCACAAACCAATGCAATAAACAAGCCAGGAGATCCTGGGACAAACTCACTTAATGCATAACAAATTATAAAATCTTATTAAGGGATAGGAGGTTTTCTTACAGCTAAGGAATCCGAGCTGATTCCTTAATCCTCCATGGATACACTCCAATGTTACTTGTTTGGTTTAACCCAACTCTTCTCTGGTCAGTACTGCTTAACATGCAGCTTCATGACACAGCTAATGAGGAACACCTCCATCCTCTTCGGACTTGATGCTTAACCCTCACACTAAACACCCATGCAACCTCTTGATTTTGACCTGGTTGGTATTTTTCTTGGACTTGCAATAATGAATATGAAACAGGTCACTGAGCTTGATGGTACTTCTGGTAGCTCACTTGAGTTCCTTTCTCAACTTTGGCTGAGATTTTGGTCCAAACTTGAAGTGAACTCAAGAGAGTTTTAAAACCATGTTCACCATTTCTTTAACTCCAGTGCCTTTGGTCACCGGTCTCTTCTGGACTTAAGTGATGACCACACCTACTTTTGTGTCTCTTGAACCAGCAGCACACCACTTCCACAGCAGTGTCTTAACACCACCAGTTCTACACACAAACAGTCTGTCCATTGCTTCTCAATGGGTAAGTCTTCCTCTTGCTCTCTGAGGTTTAGTGATGGGTAAGTAATTTTTGTAAACCTGAAACACCACTCAAATTCCAGCAAGATGAGATACAAATGCATTGGGACCAAGCCTTAAACCTTAGGTCTTGATTACCAATGTCATTCTCAAGCATTACACACGATAAAAACAAGTTTATTTATCAAGTTCTGTTCTTTGCAAGCTTTACTTCTCTAAATACTAAGAATGATCAGCCACCATTTCAAAGAATTTAGGCAATTTTCTCTGCCTTAACCAACTATTAGACTTGAGTCTAATGTCTCAATCTTAAGGCAGTAACAATGATACTTCAAAATTGATTCTATCAGACATGAATGCAATCACTGGTGTAGACAACTCCTCTATCACCCTAATACACATTCAAGCAGGGAACCAGGCATGGCAATCACAATCAATACGCAATACAAGACTTTGATATGCTGGGACAGCAGCTAATAGCACAACTAGACAGCTTAATGTGTCCACAGAACCACAACACACTACACAACCATTTCATAAGGCTCAAGCTTTATAACAGGGAAAGAAGTTTAGCTTACAAACAAGGAACTTGTGCTAGTTCCTTGAACCTCCAAAGTACACAACCAGATTTCGAGCTGTTGGTTTCAAATCCAACATCTCCTTCCTGTGTAGATTCTTCCCTTGAACACACCATGCCAAAGACACCACCATTCTTCATATTTGAGTCGCCACAACCAGATACAAGTAGACAACTTTCATCTTTAAAAGTATCTTCTTGGACAGTGAATAAGAAAGACTTGGATCTGCTTCCAAGGACCTTCTTTCTTCAGGAAGGATATGAGAATGGACTGAGGAGAGTTTCTGGACCCCCTGGGAGGGAACATCTTCTTCTTGAAGAGGTTGTTGAACCACCAGCTGGACAGAAAGTTCTTCTCGGTTTGGACATGGCATGGGAGTGAGCTTTTGAGCTTTAGACAGAAGCAATACCAAGTTCATATGAACCTGGCTCTGATACCATGTTAGATTTTCAGATCTCAGGCTGTTTGTATGCGTGATGAATCTGCCTCAACAGGTTGGTAATGAGTCTTGTGTAACAATGAAAGAGAGACTGATGAAAGAATCAAGGATAGGCGTGAGAGACTAAGAGATTAGGAGACTGGTAGACTAAGAACACGGGAATAGAGATTCAGAACCATAGAATGAAGAGTTTAGAGAGACAAGGTAACTTTGAGACTATGAAGGGGGAGGGGAAATCCCCCTCTCACACTTAGAGTTTTCAATTGCCATTAATGGCTACATATAAGCAAACATAACTTCTGTCCATAAAGCTAAGGATAAGAAATGGAGAGTGGAGATGGTCTGGTTTGAAATGGATGACTCAGATCAGGTCTTTGGAGCTTTATGACCAGGAGAGAAGCTTGGCTAGGAATGTGCCAGCAATGTACCTGAATACGTCCATAGATCAGTCCAGGTTCATAATACAGCTTGCTCTTCCTTTTCAGCACAAGGGAACAGATCATGACAGGCTGGCTGGTCTTCCTTGCTTGTTGACGAGTCAACAAAGTGTAGCCTTATCCACAAACGGCCAAGAGAGCTTAGCACCTTCTTGGTTGCTTCCTCAGACCAGAATATACCTTAGAATCTTTTCTCCCTTGTCCATAACCTCCACTTTCGTCTTCTTCATACCTTAGGGCACAAGTCTTCATCAGGGAGTGTACGGATTAGGGTTTGGTCCGTACACTTTTCGCCCTAATTTTGCACAAACCCAAAATATGCTGAAATGGTCAAGTGTGCAAGTTTTGAGTCGACCTGGTCTGTACGTTCCGTACAGCCGTACGGCCGCCCTATTTTTGCACATCTCGACCATTTGCTACCAAACTCTTCCAATGTATTCTTCCTTGATCATAAGTCCTTCTTGAACCTTGCTCTAGCTCAGCATATGCTTCTGGACCATTTTTAGATCTTGATCAGTCTCCAAAAGGGTTTTGCCCAAGCTTTGCACATAAACCTTTAGTGAGTTGTTTTCTCACTTCAGGTTAACAGTAAGAAGCTTGATTTGGACTCATAAATCAGTTTAGAATCACCCTGAAGTTGAATCAAGATCATAGGAGTTATGATGAAGAAGTTATCCCACATTTAACCGAAGTGATTCCAGTTTACCTTGTTTGGAGATTTGGCAATTTCTTCTTGATTCTAATTAAAACCAGAATGAATAAAGATGTACAAAGCTTGTTTTGGACTTGAATCAGTGCAGAATCATCCTGAAGTTGAATCAATATCATAGGAGTTATGATGAAGAAGTTATCCCACTTTTAACCGAAGAGATTCTAGTTTGCCCTGTTTGGAGATTTGCCAATTTATTCTTCATACTAATAAAACCAGAATGAATCACGGTGTAAGAAGATTAATTTGAACTCATTAATCATTGTTGAATCACCTTGAAGTTGAATCAAGATCATAGGAGTTATGATGAATAAGTTATCCCACTTTTAACCGAAGTGATTTCAGTTTACCCTATTTGGAAATTTGGCAATTTCTTCTTGATACTAATAAAACTAGAATAAATCATGATGTAAGAATCTTGATTTGGACTCATAAATCAGTGTAGAATCACCCCAAAGTTGAATCAAGATCACAGGAGTTATTATGAAGAAGTTATCCCACTTTTAACCAAAGTGATTCCAGTTTGCCCTGTTTGGAGAGTTGGCAATTTCTTCTTGATTCTAATCAAACCATAGTGAATCAAGATGTAAGAAGCTTTATTTGGACTCATAAATCAGTGCATAATCATCCTGAATTTGAATCAATATCATAGGAGTTATGATGAATAAGTTATCCCACTTTTAATCGAAGTGAGTCCAGTTTACCCTGTTTGGAGATTTGGCCATTTCTTCTTGATTCTAATCAAACCAGAATGAATCACGAACTAAGAAGTTTGATTTGTACTCTTAAATCAATGCAGAATCATCCTGAAGTTGAATCAATATCATTGGACTTATGATGAAGAAGTTATTCCACTTTTAACCGAAGTGATTCCAGTTTACCCTGTTTGGAGATTTGGCAATTTCTTCTTGATTCTAATCAAACCAGAATGAATCACGATGTAAGAAGTTTGATTTGTACTCATAAATCAATTTAGAATCATCCTGATGTTGAATCAATATCATAGGAGTTATGATGAAGAAGTTATCCCCCTTTTCACCGAAGTGACTCCAATTTACTTTGTTTGGAGATTTGGAAATTACTTCTTGATTCTAATCAAACCATAATGAATCAAGATGTAAGAATCTTGATTTGGACACATAAATCGGTGTAGAATCATCCTGAAGTTGAATCAATATCATTGGACTTATGATGAAGAAGTTATTCCACTTTTAACCGAAGTGATTCCAGTTTATCGTGTTTGGAGATTTGACAATTTCTTCTTGATTCTAATCAAACCAGAATGAATCACGATGTAAGAAGTTTGATTTGCACTCATAAATCAATGTAAATCATCCTGATGTTGAATCAATATCATAGGAGTTATGATGAAGAAGTTATCCCACTTTTAACTGAAGTGAATCCAATTTACTTTGTTTGGAGATTTGTCAATTTTTTCTTGATTCTAATCAAACCAGAATGAATCACGATGTACAAAGTTTGATTTGTACTCATCAATCAATGTAGAATCATCCTGATGTTGAATCAATATCATAGGAGTTATGATGAAGAAGTTATCCCACTTTTAACTGAAGTGACTCCAATTTACTTTGTTTGGAGATTTGGCAATTTCTTTTTGATACTAATAAAACCAGAACGAATCACGACGTAAGAAGCTTTATTTGGAATGATAAATAAGTCTAAAATCACCCTGAATTGAATCAACATCATACGAGTTATGATAAAGAAGTTATCCCACTTTTAACCGAAGTGATTCCAGTTTGCCCTCTTTGGAGAGTTGGCAATTTCTTCTTGATACTAATAAAACTAGAATGAAACACGATGTAAAAAGCTTGATGTGGACTTATAAATCAGTTTAGAATCACCCTGAAGTTGAATCAAGATCATAGGAGTTATGATAAAGAAGTTATCCCACTTTTAACCGAAGTGACTCCAATTTACCTTGTTTGGAGATTTGACAATTTCTTCTTGATTCTAATCAAACCAGACTGAATTAAGATGTAAGAAGCTTTATTTGGACTCATAAATCAGTGGATAATCACCCTGAAGTTGAATCAATATCATTGGACTTATGATGAAGAAGTTATCCAACTTTTAACCGAAGTGATTCCAGTTTGCCCTGTTTGGAGAGTTGGCAATTTTTTCTTGATTCTAATCAAACCATAGTGAATCAAGATGTAAGAAGATTTTTTTGGACTCATAAATCAGTGGATAATCATCCTGAATTTGAATCAATATCATAGGAGTTATGATGACTAAGTTATCCCACTTTTAATAGAAGTGAATCTAGTTTACACTTTTTGGAGATTTAGCAATTTCTTCTTGATTCTAATCAAACCAGAATGAATCACGATGTAAGAAGTTTGATTTGTACTCATAAATCAATGTAGAATCATCCTGATGTTTAATCAATATCATAGGAGTTATGATGAAGAAGTTATCCCACTTTTAACGGAAGCGACTCCAATTTACTTTGTTTGGAGATTTGGCAATTTCTTCTTGATTCCACTTTTAACCGAAGTGATTCAAGTTTATCATGTTTGGAGATTTGGCAATTTCTTTTTGATTCTATTCAAACCAGAACGAACCACGATGTAAGAAGCTTGATTTGGACTCATTAATCAGTGTAGAATCATCCTCAAGTTGAATCAATATCATTGGAGTTATGACGAAGAAGTTATCCCACTTTTAACTGAAGTGATTCCAGTTTACCTTGTTTGGAGACTTCACAATTTCTTCTTGATACTAATAAAACCATAATGAATCACGATGTAAGAAGCTTTTTTGGACTCTTAAATCAGTTTAGAATCACCCTGAACTTGAATCAAGATAATAGGTGTTATGATGAAGAAGTTATCCCACTTTTAACCGAAGTGATTCATGTTTACCCTGTTTGGAGATTTGGCAATTTCTTCTTGATACTAATAAAACTAGAATAAATGACGATGTAAGAAGCTTGATTTGGACTTATAAATCAGTTTAGAATCACCCTGAAGTTGAATCAAGATCATTGGACTTATGATGAAGAAGTTATCCCACTTTTAACCGAAGTGACACCATTTTACCTTGTTTGGAGATTTGGCAATTTCTTCTTGATTCTAATCAAACCAGAATGAATAAAGATGTAAGAAGCATTATTTGGACTCATAAATCAGTGGATAATCACCCTGAAGTTGAATCAAGATCATAGGAGTTACGATGAAGAAGTTATCCCAATTTTAACAGAAGTGACTCCAGTTTACCCTGTTTGGAGATTTGGCAATTTCTTCTTGATTCTAATCAAACCAGAATGAATCAAGATGTAAGAAGCTTGATTTGTACTCATAAATCAGTGTAGAGTCATCCTGAAGTTGAATCAAGATCATAGGAGTTATGATGAAGAAGTTATCCCACTTTTAACCGAAGTGATCCCAGTTTGCCCTGTTTGGAGATTTACCAATTTATTCTTGATACTAATAAAACCAGAATGACTCACGATGTAAGAAGCTTGATATGAACTCATTAATCAGTGTAGAATCACCTGAAGTTGAATCAAGATCATAGGAGTTATGATGAATAAGTTATCCCACTTTTAATCAAAGTGAATCCAGTTTACCCTGTTCTGAGATTTCCTAATTTCTTCTTGATTCTAATCAAACCAGAATGAATAGAGATGTAAGAAGTTTGATTTGTACTCATAAATCAATGTAGAATCATCCTGATGTTGAATCAATATCATAGGAGTTATGATGAAGAAGTTATCCCACTTTTAACTGAAGTGACTCCAATTTACTTTGTTTGGAGATTTGGCAATTTCTTCTTGATTCTAATCAAACCAGAATGAATCACGATGTAAGAAGCTTGATATGACTCATTAATCAGTGTAGAATCACCCTGAAGTTGAATCAAGATCATAGGAGTTATGATGAATAAGTTATCCCAGTTTTAACCGAAGTGATTCCAGTTTACCCTATTTGGAAATTTGTCAATTTCTTCTTGATACTAATAAAACCAGAATGAATCACGATGTAAGAAGCTTGAATTGGACTCATAAATCAGTGTAGAATCACCCTGAAGTTGAATCAAGATCATAGGAGTTATGATGAAGAAGTTATCCCACTTTTAACCGAAGTGATTCTAGTTTGCACTGTTTGGAGATTTACCAATTTATTCTTCATACTAATTAAACCAGAATGAATCACGATGTAAGAAGCTTGATATGACTCATTAATCAGTGTAGAATCACCCTGAAGTTGAATCAAGATCATAGGAGTTATGATGAATAAGCTATCCCAGTTTCAACCGAAGTGATTCCAGTTTACCCTATTTGGAAATTTGTCAATTTCTTCTTGATACTAATAAAAATAGAATAAATGACGATGTAAGAAGCTTGATTTGGACTTATAAATCAGTTTAGAATCACCCTGAAGTTGAATCAAGATCATTGGACTTATGATGAAGAAGTTATCCCACTTTTAACCGAAGTGACACCAATTTACCTTGTTTGGAGATTTGGCAATTTCTTCTTGATTCTAATCAAACCAGAATGAATAAAGATGTAAGAAGCATTATTTGGACTCATAAATCAGTGGATAATCACCCTGAAGTTGAATCAATATCATTGGACTTATGATGAAGAAGTTATCCCACTTTTAACCGAAGTGATTCCAGTTTGTTCAGTTTGGAGAGTTGGCAATTTCTTCTTAATTCTAATCAAACCATAGAGAATCAAGATGTAAGAAGCTTTATTTTGACTCATAAATCAGTGGATAATCATCCTGAATTTGAATCAATATCATAGGAGTTATGATGAATAAGTTATCCCACTTTTAATCGAAGTGAATCCAGTTTACCCTGTTTGGCGATTTCGCAATTTCTTCTTGATTCTAATCAAACAAGAATGAATCACGATGTAAGAGGTTTGATTTTTATTCATAAATCAATGTAGAATCATCCTGACGTTGAATCAATATCATAGGAGTTATGATGAAGAAGTTATCCCACTTTTAACTAAAGTGACTCCAATTTACTTTGTTTGGAGATTTGGCAATTTCTTCTTGATTCTAATCAAACCAGAATGAATCACGATGTAAGAAGTTTGATTTGTACTCATAAATCAATGTAGAATCATCCTGATGTTGAATCAATATCATAGGAGTTATGATGAAGAAGTTATCCCACTTTTAACTAAAGTGACTCCAATTTACTTTGTTTTGAGATTTGGCAATTTTCTTCTTGATTCTAATCAAAACAGAATGAATCTAGATCTAAGAAGCTTTATTTGGACTCATAAATCAGTGCATAGTCATCCTGAATTTGAATCAATATCATTGGACTTATGATGAAGAAGTTATTCCACTTTTAACCGAAGTGATTCAAGTTTATCATGTTTGGAGATTTGGCAATTTCTTCTTGATTCTATTCAAACCAGAATGAACCACGATGTAATAAGCTTGATTTGGACTCATTAATCAGTGTAGAATCATCCTCAAGTTGAATCAATATCATTGGAGTTATGACGAAGAAGTTATCCCACTTTTAACTGAAGTGATTCAAGTTTACCTTGTTTGGAGACCTGACAATTTCTTCTTGATACTAATAAAACCATAATGAATCACGATGTAAGAAGCTTTTTTGGACTCTTAAATCAGTTTAGAATCACCCTGAACTTGAATCAAGATAATAGGAGTTATGATGAAGAAGTTATCCCACTTTTAACCGAAGTGATTCATGTTTACCCTGTTTGGAGATTTGGCAATTTCTTCTTGATACTAATAAAACCAGAATGACTCACGATGTAAGCAGCTTGATTTGGAATCATAAATCAGTTTAGAATCACCCTGAAGTTGAATCAAGATCATAGGAGTTACGATGAAGAAGTTATCCCACTTTTAACCGAAGTGACTCCAGTTTATCCTGTTTGGATATTTGGCAATTTCTTCTTGATTCTAATCAAACCAGAATGAATTAAGATGTAAGAAGCTTTATTTTTACTCATAAATCAGTGTAGAATCATCCTGAAGTTGAATAAATATCATTGGAGTTATGATGAAAACGTTATCCCACTTTTAACCGAAGTGATCCCAGTTTGCCCTGTTTTTAGATTTATCAATTTCTTCTTGATACTAATAAAACCAGAATGAATCACAATGTAAGAAGCTTGATTTGGACTCATAAATCAGTGTAAAATCACCCTGAAGTTGAATCAAGATCATAGGAGTTATGATGAAGAAGTTATCCCACTTTTAACCGAAGTGATTCTAGTTTGCCATGTTTGGAGATTTGCCAATTTATTCTTGATACTAATAAAACCAGAATGAATCACGATGTAAAAATCTTGATATGAACTCATTAATCAGTGTAGAATCACCCTGAAATTGAATCAAGATCATAGGAGTTATGATGAATAAGTTATCCCAGTTTTAACGGAAGTGATTCCAGTTTACCCTATTTGGAAATTTGGCAATTTCTTCTTGATACTAATAAAACTAGAATGAATCACGATGCAAGAAGCTTGATTTGGACTTATAACTCAGTTTAGAATCACCCTGAAGTTGAATCAAGATCATAGGAGTTATGATGAAGAAGTTATCCCACTTTTAACCGAAGTGAGTCCAATTTACCTTGTTTGGAGATTTGGCAATTTTTTCTTGATTCTAATCAAACCAGAAAGAATCAAGATGTAAGAAGCTTTATTTGGACTCATAAATCAGTGGATAATCACCCTGAAGTTGAATCAATATCATTGGACTTATGATGAAGAAGTTATCCCACTTTTAACCGAAGTGATTCTACTTTGCCATGTTTGGAGAGTTGGCAATTTCTTCTTGATTCTTATCAAACCATAGAGAATCAAGATATAAGAAGCTTTATTTGGACTCATAAATCAGTGGATAATCATCCTGAATTTGAATCAATGTCATAGGAGTTATGATGAATAAGTTATCCCACTTTTAATCGAAGTGAATCCAGTTTACCCTGTTTGGAGATTGTGCAATTTCTTCTTGATCCTAATCAAACCAGAATGAATCACGATGTAAGAAGTTTGATTTGTACTCATAAATAAATGTAGAATCATCCTGATGTTGAATCAATATCATAGGGGTTATGAAGAAGAAGTTATCCCACTTTTAACTGAAGTGACTCCAATTTACTTTGTTTGGAGATTTGGCAATTTCTTCTTGATTCTAATCAAAACAGAATAAATCAAGATCTAAGAAGCTTGATTTGGACTCATAAATCAGTGCATAATCATCCTGAATTTGAATCAATATCATTGGACTTCTGATGAAGATGTTATTCCACTTTTAACCGAAGTGATTCAAGTTTATCATGTTTGGAGATTTGGCAATTTCTTCTTGATTCTATTCAAACCAGAATGAACCATGATGTAAGAAGCTTGATTTGGACTCATTAATCAGTGTAGAATCATCCTGAAGTTGAATCAATATCATTGGAGTTATGAAGAAGAAGTTATCCCACTTTTAACTGAAGTGATTCCAGTTTACCATGTTTGGAGACCTCACAATTTCTTCGTGATAATAATAAAACCATAATGAATCACGATGTAATAAGATTTTTTGGACTCATAAATCAGTTTAGAATCACCCTGAACTTGAATCACGATCATAGGAGTTATGATGAAGAAGTTATCCCACTTTTAACCGAAGTGATTCCTGTTTACCATGTTTGGAGATTTGGCAATTTCTTCTTGATACTAATAAAACCAGAATGAATCACGATGTAAGAAGCTTGATTTGGAATCATAAATAAGTTTAGAATCACCCTGAAGTTGAATCAAGATCATAGGAGTTACGATGAAGAAGTTATCCCAATTTTAACAGAAGTGACTCCAGTTTACCCTGTTTGGAGATTTGGCAATTTGTTCTTGATTCTAATTAAACCAGAATGAATCAAGATGTAAGAAGCTTGATTTGTACTCATAAATCAGTGTAGAGTCATCCTGAAGTTTAATCAATATCATTGGAGTTATGATGAAGACGTTATTCCACTTTTAACTGAAGTGATCCCAGTTTGCCCTATTTTGAGATTTGACAATTTCTTCTTGATACTAATAAAACCAGAATGAATCACGATGTAAGAAGCTTGATTTCGACTCATAAATCAGTGTAGAATCACCCTGAAGTTGAATCAAGATCATAGGAGTTATGATGAAGAAGTTATGATGAAGAAGTTATCCCACTTTTAACCGAAGTGATTCTAGTTTGCCCTGTTTGGAGATTTGGCAATTTATTCTTGATACTAATAAAACCAGAATGAATCACGATGTAAGAAGCTTGATTTGGACTCATTAATCAGTGTAGAATCACCCTGAAGTTGAATCAAGATCATTGGAGTTATGATGAAGAAGTTATCCCACTTTTAACCGAAGTGATTCCAGTTTACCCTGTTTGGAGATTTGGCAATTTCTTCTTGATACTAATAAAACCAGAATGAATCACGATGTAAGAAGCTTTGATTTGGACTCATAAATCAGTGTAGAATCACCTGAAGTTGACTCAAATCATTGGACTTATGATGAAGAAGTTATCCCACTTTTAACCGAAGTGATTCCAGTTTGCCCTGTTTGGAGATTTGGGAATTTATTCTTGATACTAATAAAACCAGAATGAATCACGATGTAAGAAGCTTGATTTGGACTCATTAATCAGTGTTAGAATCACCCTGAAGTTGAATCAATATCATACGAGTTATGATGAAGAAGTTATCCCACTTTTAACTAAAGTGACTCCAATTTACTTTGTTTGGAGATTTGGCAATTTCTTCTTGATTCTAATCAAAACAGAATAAATCAAGATCTAAGAAGCTTGATTTGGACTCATAAATCAGTGCATAATCATCCTGAATTTGAATCAATATCATTGGACTTCTGATGAAGATGTTATTCCACTTTTAACCGAAGTGATTCAAGTTTATCATGTTTGGAGATTTGGCAATTTCTTCTTGATTCTATTCAAACCAGAATGAACCATGATGTAAGAAGCTTGATTTGGACTCATTAATCAGTGTAGAATCATCCTCAAGTTGAATCAATATCATTGGAGTTATGACGAAGAAGTTATCCCACTTTTAACTGAAGTGATTCCAGTTAACCTTGTTTGGAGACCTGACAATTTCTTCTTGATACTAATAAAACCATAATGAATCACGATGTAAGAAGTTTTTTTGGACTCTTAAATCATTTTAGAATCACCCTGAACTTGAATCAAGATAATAGGAGTTATGATGAAGAAGTTATCCCACTTTTAACCGAAGTGATTCATGTTTACCCTGTTTGGAGATTTGGCAATTTCTTCTTGATACTAATAAAACCAGAATGAATCACGATGTAAGAAGCTTGATTTGGAATCATAAATCAGTTTAGAATCACCCTGAAGTTGAATCAAGATCATAGGAGTTACGATGAAGAAGTTATCCCACTTTTAACCGAAGTGACTTCAGTTTACCATGTTTGGATATTTGGCAATTTCTTCTTGATTCTAATCAAACCAGAATGAATCAAGATGTAACAATCTTTATTTGTACTCATAAATCAGTGTAGAATCATCCTGAAGTTGAATAAATATCATTGGAGTTATGATGAAGACGTTATCCCACTTTTAACCGAAGTGATCCCAGTTTGCCCTGTTTTGAGATTTAACAATTTCTTCTTGATACTAATAAGACCAGAATGAATCACGATGTAAGAAGCTTGATTTGGACTCATAAATCAGTGTAAAATCACCCTGAAGTTGAATCAAGATCATAGGAGTTATGATGAAGAACTTATCCCACTTTTAACTGAAGTGATTCTAGTTTGCCCTGTTTGGAGATTTGCCAATTTATTCTTGATACTAATAAAACCAGAATGAATCACGATGTAAAAAGCTTGATATGAACTCATTAATCAGTGTAGAATCACCCTGAAGTTGAATCAAGATCATAGGAGTTATGATGAATACGTTATCCCAGTTTTAACGGAAGTGATTCCAATTTACCTTATTTGGAAATTTGGCAATTTCTTCTTGATACTAATAAAACTAGAATGAATCACGATGTAAGAATCTTGATTTGGACTTATAACTCAGTTTAGAATCACCCTGAAGTTGAATCAAGATCATAGGAGTTATGATGAAGAAGTTATCCCACTTTTAACCAAAGTGATTCCAGTTTGCCCTGTTTGGAGAGTTGGCAATTTCTTCTTGATACAATAAAACCAGAATGAATCACGATGTAAGAAACTTGATTGGACTCATAAATCAGTGTAGAATCACCCTGAAGTTGAATCAATATCATAGGAGTTATGATGAAGAAGTTATCCCACTTTTAACCGAAGTGATTCCAGTTTGCCCTGTTTGGAGATTTGGAATTTCTTCTTGATACTAATAAAACCAGAATGAATCACGATGTAAGAAGCTTGATTTGGACTCATAAATCAGTGTAGAATCACCCTGAAGTTGAATCAAGATCATAGGACTTATGATGAAGAAGTTATCCCACTTTTAACCGAAGTGATTCCAGTTTTCCCTGTTTGGAGATTTGGGAATTTCTTCTTGATACTAATAAAACCAGAATGAATCACGATGTAAGAAGCTTGATTTGGACTCATTAATCAGTGTAGAATCACCTGAAGTTGAATCAATATCATTGGAGTTATGATGAAGAAGTTATCCCACTTTTAACCGAAGTGATTCCAGTTTTCCTGTTTGGAGATTTGGCAATTTCTTCTTGATACTAATAAAACCAGAATGAATCACGATGTAAGAAGCTTGATTTGGACTCATAAATCAGTGTAGAATCACCCTGAAGTTGACTCAAGATCATAGGAGTTATGATGAAGAAGTTATCCCACTTTTAACCGAAGTGATTCCAGTTTACCCTGTTTGGAGATTTGGCAATTTCTTCTTGATACTAATAAAACCAGAATGAATCACGATGTAAGAAGCTTGATTTGGACTCATAAATCAGTGTAGAATCACCCTGAAGTTGAATCAATATCATTGGACTTATGATGAAGAAGTTATCCCACTTTTAACCGAAGTGATTCCAGTTTGCCCTGTTTGGAGATTTGGCAATTTCTTCTTGATTCTAATAAAACCAGAATGAATCACGATGTAAGAAGCTTGATTTGGACTCATTAATCAGTGTAGAATCACCCTGAAGTTGAATCAATATCATTGGAGTTATGATGAAGAAGTTATCCCACTTTTAACTGAAGTGATTCAGTTTACCCTGTTTGGAGATTTGACAATTTCTTCTTGATACTAATAAAACCAGAATGAATCACGATGTAAGAAGCTTGATTTGGACTCATAAATCAGTTTAGAATCACCCTGAAGTTGAATCAATATCATAGGAGTTATGATGAAGAAGTTATCCCACTTTTAACCGAAGTGATTCCAGTTTACCCTGTTTGGAGATTTGGCAATTTCTTCTTGATACTAATAAAACCAGAATGAATCACGATGTAAGAAGCTTGATTTGGACTCATAAATCAGTTTAGAATCACCCTGAAGTTGAATCAATATCATAGGAGTTATGATGAAGAAGTTATCCCACTTTTAACCGAAGTGATTCTAGTTTACCCTGTTTGGAGATTTGGCAATTTCTTCTTGATTCTAATAAAACCAGAATGAATCAAGATGTAAGAAGCTTGATTTGTACTCATAAATCAGTGTAGAATCATCCTGAAGTTGAATCAATATCATTGGAGTTATGATGAAGACGTTATCCCACTTTTAACCGAAGTGATCCCAGTTTGCCCTGTTTTGAGATTTGACAATTTCTTCTTGATACTAATAAAACCAGAATGAATCACGATGTAAGAAGCTTGATTTAGACTCATAAATCAGTGTAGAATCACCCTGAAGTTGAATCAAGATCATAGGAGTTATGATGAAGAAGTTATCTCACTTTTAACCGAAGTAATTCCAGTTTGCTCTATTTGGAGAGTTTGCAATTTCTTCTTGATTCTAATCAAAACATAATGAATCAAGATGTAAGAATCTTTATTTGGACTCATAAATCAGTGGATAATCACCCTGAAGTTGAATCAATATCATAGGAGTTATGTATTGACACAAAGACACAAAAAGGATGAAATAAAGAGAGGATTATTCAAATGTGCATAAGCTTGGAAGACAAGGCATTCCGTACAGACTTGCATCTCAAGCTACCAAGGCTCAACCTAACTTACCTTGGAAGACAAGGAAAGTTCAAACTCGCCTAGATCAACCTCAGAGAGTCAAGGAGCCGTTGGGAGCTTGTATGAGGCAAGAATAATATTTAAATGGAAAGATCACATGTTCCATTTAGGGTGTGGACCGTTTGGGAGCTGTCCCTTTCCCTCGGCCAGACCACAGAGGTCACTGTCCTCGGCCAGACCACAGAGGTCACTGTCCTCGGCCAGTCCCCCTTTGTTTATTGTTTCCTTGTTGTCTTGTTGCACCAAGCTTATTCTATTTATATTGTATGCCTCAGACCAGAATTAATTAAGGAAATTAGATCTTTCTGTACTCTCTCTCTCTTGTCGAGTATCTCTCTCTCTTTCTCTCCCGGATCTCTCTCTTGTTCTTCACTCTGTTCTTCACTCTGTTCTTCATTTTCTAACATGGTATCAGAGCCATAAAGCTCCTAAAACACCATTTCGTTCCGCAAATCTACCTTTCTAAGCTTACTCTTTCCTTTGTTCGGTTTACTTTCTCTAGTTCTTCTCGCATTTTCTTTTATCCAGTGGGTAATAGGACTTGTTCTTGACGAGTTTTCTTGAAACCCTTGGAAGTGCTCTCTCTTTTCTGCCCTTCTCACTTCAGCTCCAGAGAGTATACCTTGATTCTCCTTGGTTTCTCTCTTGTCCAGTCTTCAAAATTCAAATTTCTCCTTTGGCGCTCCCTTTTATCCGCTGGACAATAGCAAGTGGAAGAATGGAGCAGCATAGGCCTTTGCTCATTCCGGTTACTCTGAAAGGTGTTAACTACCTTATATGGTCAAGATTGGCTAAAACAGCCCTTGGAGGAAGAGGTCTATGGGAGCATATCACTTCAAGTGAAGCACCAAGACGAATCACCCAAGGAGAAGATGGCAAGGAGGTTGTAGTGATAGATGAGGGCAAATGGGGTCAGGAGGACCTCATGGTGCTATCTGTCTTGCAAAGCTCCCTGGATACACCTATTATGGAGGCATATTCTCACTGTGAGACTGCAAAGCAACTGTGGGATACCTTACAAAAAGTCTATGGTAACACTTCAAACCTTACCAGAATCTTTGAAGTAAAGAGAGCTATCAACAACTTGCAGCAAGAAGAGATGGACTTCACCAAGCACCTTGGGAAGTACAGTCAGTTGTGGTCTGAACTTGAGATGTTAAGGCCAAATACTACTGACCCTAGCATCCTTGAAGAGAGGCGTGAGCAAGACAAAGTCTTTGGACTACTCCTTACACTCAATCCAAGCTTTAATGATGTGCTTAAACACATATTGAGAGCTAAGGAGCTTCCAAGCTATGATGATGTGTGTGCTCAACTTCAGAAGGAGCTAGGCTCAGATGGTCTATTTGGTGGGAAAGGAGAACTGTCTATGGCTAACAAGGTTGAGAAAGTGGAAGCACCAGTAGCAAACAAAGCAGCTTACAAGCCTGGAGGAGATAGGCGTGTGACTTGTGAGCATTGCAAGAAACAAGGTCACTCCAAAAGCAACTGCTGGATACTTCACCCTCACCTCAGGCCAACCCAACAAACAAGTTCAACCAAGGCAGAGCACATGAAGCAAGAGCTCAAGAAGTGCAACCAAACAATGCCATCTCTATGCGCATGGGAGAAGATGGAAGGGCAATGATTTCAACCACTCATGCTGGTGGATCTACATCTCAAACCACTTCTCCAGCTCCTCAAGAGGATGCTTTCATACGCAAGTCAGACATTGAAGCCCTTATAAAGGCTCTCAATGCAAACTCTGGTAACATCAGTAGTGTCAATGCTTTAAATTCTATTCACAATGCTTCTCATACCACTAGGCCTTTGATCATTGATTCAGGAGCTTCTCATCATATGATTAGGGATGCTAGACTGATTAGTGATGTTAAACCTGCCCTAGGTAGTGTAGTGATTGCAAATGGTGATAGAATACCCATTGAGGGAGTAGGAAACCTGAAACTGTTTGATAAGGAGTCCCAAGCCTTTTACATGCCTACTTTCACCTCTAACTTATTATCTGTCAAAAGAGCAACAAATGATCTTAATTGCAATGTTATTTTTAGTCCTAATGATGTTTGTTTTCAGGATATTAAGACCAGTAAGTTGCTGGGGAAAGGTGTGAGCAAGGGAGAGCTTTATTTACTTGAAGATTCCAAGCTTAGACCAAATTTATCTTGTGCTTTTAATTCTGCTTCTGTTTTAGCTAATGAGGTGTTATGGCATGCTAGATTAGGTCACCCTCACTCTCGTGCTTTAGGCTTAATGTTACCTAATCTATCTTTTAAAAATGAAACTTGTGAGGCATGTATCCTTGGAAAGCATTGCAAATCTGTGTTTCCTCAATCTATGACTATCTATGAGAAGTGTTTTGATCTAGTTCACTCTGATGTTTGGACAGCACCTTGTGCATCTAGAGAAAACCATAAATATTTTGTTACATTCATAGATGAGAAATCAAAGTATACTTGGCTCACCTTGATTCAAAGTAAAGATAGAGTTTTAGAAGCTTTTATAAACTTCCAAAACTATGTAACTAACCATTTCAACTCTAAGATCAAAATTTTTAGGTCTGATAATGGGGGAGAATACACTAGCCATGCCTTCAAACACCACTTAGCAAAACATGGGATCATACACCAAACAAGTTGCCCATATACACCACAACAAAATGGAGTGGCTGAAAGGAAGAATCGCCATCTTATGGAGGTTGCAAGAAGCATGATGTTCCATACCAATGTCCCAAAGAGGTTTTGGGGAGATGCTGTAGTTGCCTCATGCTACTTGATCAACAGAATCCCAACAAAAGTCCTCCAAGATGCCTCTCCCTTTCAGGTATTAAACAAGGTTAAACCTCCAATTGATCACTTGCGTGTGTTTGGGTGTGTGTGCTTTGTCTTGACACCAGGTGAACAGAGAAACAAGCTGGATCCCAAGAGTGTTAAGGCTATGTTCATAGGTTACTCTCACACGCAGAAAGGGTACAAGTGTTACTCACCAGAGCTAAGAAGAGTTATGGTGTCAAGAGATGTAAAGTTTGTGGAATCTCAAGGTTACTATGCTGAGAAGAGTTGGGAAGACCTTAGGGATCTCTCACATGGACCTTCAGATAGGGCAACCAATCTCAGAATCATAATGGAAAGCTTGGGCATCAGCCAACCTCAACCCAGGGTTGAAGAGGATACTACACCAGCACCTTCTCCTACATCTCCAGTGGCTGAAGAAGATGCTGAGGAGACATTCCATCCTGATCATGAGGGGGGCAATGAACCTGAACCACAACAAGATGATTCAGATACAACACATGATCAAGATGGAGCTGAGTCTGAACAGCCTAGTGAAGATCAATGTGGTGAAGAACAAAGACAGGAAGATGCAGTGGTAGAGGAGCATCACATTCAACCATTGAGAAGAAGCACTAGAGTGAGAAAAGATCCATCCAATTGGATCAACACTAGGGTATACTTCAATAGCAATGCAGTAGCTCACCCTACACAAGCAACCTGTTCCTTGGCCAGTTATCCACAAGAACATGTGGTCTTCATCAGTAACCTGGATCATGAATACATTCCAAAGACCTATGAAGAGGCAATGAAACTGGATGAGTGGAGAGATTCAGTGGAAGATGAGATTGGTGCCATGATCAAGAATGACACTTGGTATGAAACTGAGCTTCCTAAAGGCAAGAAAGCAGTAACAAGTCGCCTGCTCTTCACCATCAAGTACCTAGCTAATGGAAAGCCAGAAAGAAAGAAGACAAGGCTGGTTGCAAGAGGATATACTCAAGTCTATGGAGAAGACTATCTGGATACATTTGCACCAGTAGCTAAGCTTCACACTATAAGGATTCTACTCTCCTTGGCAGTTAACTTAGAGTGGGACTTGTGGCAAATGGATGTCAAGAATGCTTTCCTTCAAGGAGAACTTGAGGATGAGGTCTACATGAGACCACCCCCTGGTATGGAAGAGTTTGTCAAACCTGGTAATGTCTTGAGATTGAAGAAGGCTATCTATGGATTGAAACAGTCTCCAAGAGCCTGGTATCACAAATTGAGTACAACCCTTAATGGAAGAGGGTTTGTAAAATCAGAAGCTGATCATACACTCTTTACCCTCAGAAGCAAGCAAGGAATTGTGGTGATTCTAATCTATGTAGATGATATCATCATCACAGGAAGTAATAAGGAAGGTATCATCTCAACCAAAACTTTCCTTAAGTCTACTTTTGATATTAAAGATTTGGGTGAGCTAAAGTACTTTCTAGGGATAGAAATATGCCGATCTAAAGAGGGGCTCTTCTTATCCCAAAGAAAGTACACACTTGATCTTTTAAATGAGGCAGGAAAGCTTGGAGGAAGAGTAGCCAAAACACCATTGGAAGAAGGGTACAAAGTCTTGCGTGAGGGGGAGTTTGAAGATGAGTCATTTGGAGACTTCAAACTCTATAGAAGAATGGTTGGGAAGCTGATATATCTCACCATCACAAGACCAGACATCTGCTTTGCTGTGAACCAAGTCAGCCAGCATATGCAAACACCTAAAGTTCATCATTGGAACATGATGGAAAGGATCTTGAGATACCTAAGGGAAGCTCCTGGTCAAGGTGTATGGATGGGATGCAATAAGAGCACAGAGATTGTGGGATATTGTGATGCAGATTGGGCTGGTGATAGGATAGACAGAAGGTCTACAACAGGCTATTGCACCTTTATTGGAGGCAACTTGGTTACTTGGAAAAGCAAGAAACAAAAGGTGATATCATGCTCAAGTGCTGAAGCAGAGTATAGGGCAATGAGGAAGCTTACAAGTGAGCTCATCTGGATCAAGAACTTGCTTACAGACCTGAGTGTAGAGACAAGATCACCAATCACAATGCACTGTGATAACCAGGCGGCCATACATATAGCATCAAACTCAGTCTTCCATGAAAGGACAAAACATATAGAGGTGGATTGTCACAAAGTGAGACAGGCAGTGGAACAGAAGGTGATTCTACCTTGCTACACAAGAAGTGAAGATCAACTAGCAGACATCTTCACTAAGGGAGCAAGCACCAAAGTCTGTGAGTCCATCCATCCGAGATTAGGACTCATAGACCTATCTAGGTCAGGCTCCTCTTAGCTATGAAGTACCTACTCTTTTTCCTTTGTATGGTTTTGTCCCATTGGGTTTTCCATACAAAGGTTTTAATGAGGGGTGTCTTCATAGTTCCAAGCTTAACCATATGTTATGGCTAAGCTTGAGGGGGAGTATTGACACAAAGACATAAAGAGGATGAAATAAAGAGAGGATTATTCAAATGTGCATAAGCTTGGAAGACAAGGCATTCCGTACATACTTGCATCTCAAGCTACCAAGGCTCAACCTAACTTACCTTGGAAGACAAGGGAAGTTCAAACTCGCCTAGATCAACCTCAGAGAGTCAAGGAGCCGTTGGGAGCTTGTATGAGGCAAGAATAATATTTAAATGGAAAGATCACATGTTCCATTTAGGGTGTGGACCGTTTGGGAGCTGTCCCTTTCCCTCGGCCAGACCACAGAGGTCACTGTCCTCGGCCAGACCACAGAGGTCACTGTCCTCGGCCAGTCCCCCTTTGTTTATTGTTTCCTTGTTGTCTTGTTGCACCAAGCTTATTCTATTTATATTGTATGCCTCAGACCAGAATTAATTAAGGAAATTAGATCTTTCTGTACTCTCTCTCTCTTGTCGAGTATCTCTCTCTCTTTCTCTCCCGGATCTCTCTCTTGTTCTTCACTCTGTTCTTCACTCTGTTCTTCATTTTCTTACAATAGGAGTTATAATGAAGAAGTTATCCCACTTTTAACCGAAGTGACTCCAGTTTACCCTGTTTGGAGATTTGACAATTTCTTCTTGATTCTAATCAAACCAGAATGATTCAAGATGTAAGAAGCTTGATTAGGACTCATAAATCAGTTTAGAATCACCCTGAATTTTAATCAAGATCATAGGAGTTATAATGAAGAAGTTATCCCACTTTTAACCGAAGTGACTCCAGTTTACCATGTTTGCAGATTTGACAATTTCATCTTGATTCTAATGAAACCAGAATGAATCAAGATGTAAGAATCTTGATTTGGACTCATAAATCAGTGTAGAATCATCCTGAAGTTGAATCAATATCACTGGACTTATGATGAAGAAGTTATCCCACTTTTAACCGAAGTTATTCCAGTTTGCCCTGTTTGGAGATTTGGGAATTTATTCTTGATACTAATAAAACCAGAATGAATCACGATGTAAGAAGCTTGATTTGGACTCATTAATCAGTGTAGAATCATCCTGAATTTGAATCAATATCATTGGACTTATGATGAAGAAGTTATCCCACTTTTAACTGTAGTGATTCCAGTTTACCATGTTTGGAGATTTGGCAATTTCTTCTTGATACTAATAAAACCAGAATGAATCACGATTTAAGAAGCTTGATTTGGACTCATAAATCAGTGTCGAATCACCCTGAAGTTGACTCAAGATCATAGGAGTTATGATGCAGAAGTTATCCCACTTTTAACCGAAGTGATTCCAGTTTGCCCTGTTTGGAGATTTGACAATTTCTTCTTGATTCTAATCAAAACAGAATGAATCAAGATCTAAGAAGCTTGATTTGGACTCATAAATCAATGCAGAATCATCCTGAAGTTGAATCAATATCATTGTACTTATGATGAATAAGTTATTCCACTTTTAACCGAAGTGATTCCAGTTTACCCAGTTTGGAGATTTGGCAATTTCTTCTTGATTCTAATCAAACCAGAATAAATCACGATGTAAGAAGTTTGATTTGTACTCATAAATAAATGTAGAATCATCCTCATGTTGAATCAATATCATAGGAGTTATGATGAAGAAGTTATCCCACTTTTAACCGAAGTGACTCCAGTTTATCCTGTTTGGAGATTTGGCAATTTCTTCTTGATTCAAAGCAAACCATAACGAATCAAGATGTAAGAATATTGATTTGGACTAATAAATCAGTGGATAATCACCCTGAAATTAAATCAATATCATAGGAGTTATGATGAAGAAGTTATCCCAACTTTAACCGAAGTGATTCCAGTTTGCCCTGTTTGGAGATTTGGCAATTTCTTCTTGATACAAATAAAACCAGAATGAATCACGATGTAAGAAGCTTGATTTGGACTCATAAATCAGTGTAGAATCATCCTGAAGTTGAATCAATATCATTGGACTTATGATGAAGAAGTTATCCCACTTTTAACCGAAGTGATTCCAGTTTTCCTGTTTGGAGATTTGGGAATTTATTCTTGATACTAATAAAACCAGAATGAATCACGATGTAAGAAGCTTGATTTGGACTCATTAATCAGTGTAGACTCACCCTGAAGTTGAATCAATATCATTGGAGTTATGATGAAGAAGTTATCCCACTTTTAACCGAAGTGATTCCAGTTTGCCCTGTTTGGAGATTTGGCAATTTCTTCTTGATACAAATAAAACCAGAATGAATCACGATGTAAGAAGCTTGATTTGGACTCATAAATCAGTGTAGAATCATCCTGAAGTTGAATCAATATCATAGGAGTTATGATGAAGAAGTTATCCAACGTTTAACCGAAGTGACTCCAGTTTACCCTGTTTGGAGATTTGGTAATTTCTTCTTGTTACTAATAAAACCAGAATGAATCACGATGTAAGAAGCTTGATTTGGAAACATAAATCAGTGTATAATTACCCTGAAGTTGAATCAAGATCATGGGAGTTATAATGAAGAAGTTATCCCACTTTTAACCGAAGTGATTCCAGTTTATCCTGTTTGGAGAGTTGGCAATTTCTTCTTGATACTAATAAAACCAGAACGAATCACGATGTAAGAAGCTTGATTTGGATTCATAAATAAGTTTAGAATCACCCTGAAGTTGAATCAAGATCATAGGAGTTATGAAGAAGAAGTTATCCCACTTTTAACCGAAGTGACTCCAATTTACCTTGTTTGGAGATTTGGTAATTTCTTCTTGATTCTAATCAAACCAGAATGAGTCAAGATGTAAGAAGCTTGATTTGGACTCATAAATCAGTGCTGAAGTTGAATCAATATCATTGGAGTTATGATGAAGAATTATCCCACTTTTAACCGAAAGTGATTCCAGTTTACCCTGTTTGGAGATTTGGCAATTTCTTCTTGATACTAATAAAAACAGAATGAATCACGATGTAAGAAGCTTGATTTGGACTCATAAATCAGTGTAGAATCACCCTGAAGTTGAATCAATATCATTGGAGTTATGATGAAGAAGTTATCCCACTTTTAACCGAAGTGATTCCAGTTTGCCCTGTTTGGAGAGTTGGCAATTTCTTCTTGATACTAATAAACCAGAATGAATCACGATGTAAGAAGCTTGATTTGGACTCATAAATCAGTGTAGAATCACCCTGAAGTTGAATCAATATCATAGGAGTTATGATGAAGAAGTTATCCCACTTTTAACCGAAGTGATTCCAGTTTACCCTGTTTGGAGATTTGCAATTTCTTCTTGATACTAATAAACCAGAATGAATCACGATGTAAGAAGCTTGATTTGGACTCATAAATCAGTGTAGAATCATCCTGAAGTTGAATCAATATCATAGGAGTTATGATGAAGAAGTTATCCCACTTTTAACCGAAGTGATTCCAGATTGCCCTGTTTGGAGAGTTGACAATTTCTTCTTAATACTAATAAAACCAGAATGAATCACGATGTAAGAAGCTTAATTTGGACTCATAAATCAGTTCAGAATCATCCTAAAGTTGAATCAATATCATTAGAATTATGATGAAAGAAGTTATTCCACTTTTAACCGAAGTGATTCGAGTTTACCCTGTTTGGAGATTTGCCAATTTCTTCTTGATTCGAATCAAACCAGATTGAATCACGATGTAAGAAGCTTGATTTGTACTCATAAATCAGTGTAGAATCACCCTGAAGTTGAATCAAGATCATAGGAGTTATGATGAAGAAGTTATCCCACTTTTAACCGAAGTGATTCCAGTTTGCCCTGTTTGGAGATTTGGTAATTTAATCTTGATACTAATAAAACCAGAATGAATCATGATGTAAGAATCTTTATTTGGACTCATTAATCAGTAGAATCACCCTGAAGTTGAATCAAGATCATAGGAGTTATGATGAAGAAGTTATCCACTTTTAACTGAAGTAATTCCAGTTTACCCTGTTTGGAGATTTGGTAATTTTTTCTTGATACAAATAAAACCAGAGTGAATCAAGAAGTAAGAAGCTTGATTTGGACTCATAAATCAGTTTAGAATCACCCTGAATTTGAATCAAGATCATAGGAGTTATGTTGAAGAAGTTATCCCACTTTAAACCGAAGTGACTCCAGTTTATCCTGTTTGGAGATTTGGTAATTTCTTCTTGATTCTAATCAAACCAGAATGAATCAAGATGTAATAAGCTTGATTTGGACTCATAAATCAGTGCAGAATCATCCTGATGTTGAATCAATATCATTGGAGTTATGATGAAGAAGTTATCCCACTTTTAACTGAAGTGATTCCAGTTTACCTTGTTTGGAGAGTTGGCAATTTATTCTTTATACTAATAAAACCAGAAAAAATCACGATGTAAGAAGCTTGATTTGGACTCATAAATCAGTTTAGAATCACCCTGAATTTGAATCAAGATCATAGGAGTTATGATGAAGAAGTTATCCAACGTTTAACCGAAGTGACTTCAGTTTACACTGTTTGGAGATTTGACAATTTTTTCTTGATTCTAATCAAACCAGAATGAATCAAGATGTAAGAAGCTTTATTTGGACTCATAAATCAGTGTATAATAAATCTGAAGTTGAGTCAATATCATTGGAGTTATGATGAAAAAGTTATCCCACTTTTAACCGAAGTGACTCAAGTTTATCATGTTTAGAGATTTGGCAATTTATTCTTGATAATAATAAAACCAGAATGAATCACGATGTAAGAAGCTTGATTTGGACTCATTAATCAGTAGAATCACCCTGAATTTGAATCAAAATCATAGGAGTTATGATGAAGAAGTTATCCCACTTTTAACCGAAGTGGTTCCAGTTTACCCTGTTTGGAGATTTGGCAATTTTTTCTTAATTCTAATCAAACCAGAATGAATCACGATGTAAGAAGCTTGATTTGGACTCATAAATCAGTTCAGAATCATCCTGAAAATGAATCAATATCATTGGACTTATGATGAAAGAAGTTATTTCACTTTTAACCGAAGTGATTCCAGTTTACCCTGTTTGGAGATTTGGCAATTTCTTCTTGATTCTAATCAAACCAGAATGAATCACGATGTAAGAAGCTTGATTTGTACTCATAAATCAGTGTAGCATAACCCTGAAGTGGATTCAATATCATAGGAGTTATGATGAAGAAGTTATCCCAGTTTTAACAGAAGTTATTCCAGTTTGGAGATTCGGCAATTTATTCTTGATACTAATAAAACCAGAATGAATCATGATGTAACAATCTTGATTTGGACTCATTAATCAGCAGAATTACCCTGAAGTTGAATCAAGATCATAGGAGTTATGATGAAGATGTTATCCCACTTTTAACCGAAGTGATCCGAGTTTGCCAAGTTTTGAGATTTGGTAATTTCTTCTCGATACTAATAAAACCAGAATAAATCACGATGTAAGAAGCTTAATTTGGACTCATAAATCAGTGTAGAATCACCCTGAAGTTGAATCAAGATCATAGGAGTTATGATGAAGAAGATATCCCACTTTTAACTGAAGTGACTCCAGTTTATCCTGTTTGGAGATTTAGCAATTTCTTCTTGATTCTAATCAAACCAATATGAATCAAGATGTAAGAAGCTTGATTTGGACTCATAAATTAATGCAGAATCATCCTGAAGTCGAATCAATATCATTGGACTTATGATGAAGAAGTTATTCCACTTTTAACCGAAGTGATTCCAGTTTACCCTGTTTGGAGATTTGGCAATTTCTTCTTGATTCTAATCAAACCAGAATGAATCACGATGTAAGAATCTTGATTTTTACTCATAAATCAATGTAGAATTACCCTGAAGTTGAATCAATATCATAGGAGTTATGATGAAGAAGTTATCCCACTTTTAACCGAAGTGAATCCAGTTTACCCTGTTTGGAGATTTGGCAATTTCTTCTTGATTCTAATCAAACCAGAATGAATCACGATGTATGAAAATTGATTTAGACTCATAAATCAGTATAGAATTACCCTGAAATTGAATCAAGATCATGAGAGTTATGATGAAGAAGTTATCTCACTTTTAACCGAAGTGATTCTTGTTTACCCTGTTTGGAGAGTTGGCAATTTCTTCTTGATACTAATAAAACCAGAACAAATCCGGATGTAATAAACTTGATTTGGACTCATAAATAAGTTTAGAATCACCTTGAAGTTGAATCAAGATCATACGAGTTATGATGAAGAAGTGATACCAGTTTTAACCGAAGTGACTCCAATTTACCTTGTTTGGGGATTTGGCAATTTATTCTTGATAGTAATAAAACCAGAATGAATCACAATGTAAGAAACTTGATTTGGACTCATAAATCAGTTCAGAATCATCCTGAAGTTGAATCAATATCATTGGGCTTATGATGAAAGAAGTTATCCCACTTTTAACCCGAAGTGATTCCAGTTTGCCATGTTTGGAGATTTGGCAATTTCTTCTTGATACTAATAAAACCAGAATGAATCACGATGTAAGAAGCTTGATTTGGACTCATAAATCAGTGTAGAATCACCCTGAAGTTGAATCAAGATCATAGGAGTTATGATGAAGAAGTTATCCCACTTTTAACCGAAGTGATTCCAGTTTGCCTGTTTGGAGATTTGGGAATTTATTCTTGATACTAATAAAACCAGAATGAATCACGATGTAAGAAGCTTGATTTGGACTCATTAATCAGTGTAGAATCACCCTGAAGTTGAATCAATATCATTGGAGTTATGATGAAGAAGTTATCCCACTTTTAACCGAAGTGATTCCAGTTTTGCCCTGTTTGGAGATTTGGCAATTTCTTCTTGATACTAATAAAACCAGAATGAATCACGATGTAAGAAGCTTGATTTGGACTCATAATCAGTGTAGAATCATCCTGAAGATGAATCAATATCATTGGACTTATGATGAAAGAAGTTATTCCACTTTTAACCGAAGTGATTCCAGTTTACCCTGTTTGGAGATTTGGCAATTTCTTCTTGATTCTAATCAAACCCGAATGAATCACGATGTAAGAAGCTTGATTTTTACTCATAAATCAGTGTAGCATAACCCTGAAGTGGATTCAATATCATAGGAGTTATGATGAAGAAGTTATCCCAGTTTTAACCGAAGTTATTCCAGTTTGGAGATTCGGCAATTTATTCTTGATACTAATAAAACCAGAATGAATCATGATGTAACAATCTTGATTTGGACTCATTATTCAGCAGAATTACCCTGAATTTGAATCAAGATCATAGGAGTTATGATGAAGATGTTATCCCACTTTTAACCGAAGTGATCCGAGTTTGCCAAGTTTTGAGATTTGGTAATTTCTTCTCGATACTAATAAAACCAGAATGAATCACGATGTAAGAAGCTTAATTTGGACTCATAAATCAGTGTAGAATCACCCTGAAGTTGAATCAAGATCATAGGAGTTATGATGAAGAAGATATCCCACTTTTAACTGAAGTGACTCCAGTTTATCCTGTTTGGAGATTTGGCAATTTCTTCTTGATTCTAATCAAACCAGAATGAATCAAGATGTAAGAATCTTGATTTGGACTCATAAATTAATGCAGAATCATCCTGAAAGTTGAATCAATATCATTGGACTTATGATGAAGAAGTTATTCCACTTTTAACCGAAGTGATTCCAGTTTACCCTGTTTGGAGATTTGGCAATTTCTTCTTGTTTCTAATCAAACCAGAATGAATCACGCTGTAAGAAGCTTGATTTTTACTCATAAATCAATGTAGAATCACCCTGAAGTTGAATCAATATCATAGGAGTTATGATGAAGAAGTTATCCTACTTTTAACCGAAGTGAATCCAGTTTACCCTGTTTGGAGATTTGGCAATTTCTTCTTGATTCTAATCAAACCAGAATGAATCACGATGTATGAAAATTGATTTAGACTCATAAATCAGTGTAGAATTACCCTGAAATTGAATCAAGATCATGAGAGTTATGATGAAGAAGTTATCCCACTTTTAACCGAAGTGATTCTTGTTTACCCTGTTTGGAGAGTTGACAATTTCTTCTTGATACTAATAAAACCAGAACAAATCCGGATGTAATAAACTTGATTTGGACTCATAAATAAGTTTAGAATCACCTTGAAGTTGAATCAAGATCATACGAGTTATGATGAAGAAGTTATACCAGTTTTAACCGAAGTGACTCCAATTTACCTTGTTTGGGGATTTGGCAATTTATTCTTGATAGTAATAAAACCAGAATGAATCACAATGTAAGAAACTTGATTTGGACTCATAAATCAGTTCAGAATCATCCTGAAGTTGAATCAATATCATTGGGCTTATGATGAAAGAAGTTATCCCACTTTTAACCGAAGTTATTCCAGTTGACCCTGTTTGGAGATTTGACAATTTCTTCTTGATACAAATAAAACCAGAATGAATCACGATGTTAGAAGCTTGATTTGTACTCATAAATCAGTGTAGAATCACCCTGAAGTTGAATCAAGATCATAGGAGTTATGATGAAGAAGTTATCCCACTTTTAACCGAAGTGACTCCAATTTACTTTGTTTGGAGATTTGGTAATTTCTTCTTGATTCTAATCAAACCAGAATGAGTCAAGATGTAAGAACCTTGATTTGGGCTCATAAATCAGTGCAGAATCATCTTGAAATTGAATCATTATCATCCTGATACTAATTAAACCAGAATGAATCACGATGTAAGAAGCTTGATTTGGACTCATAAATCAGTTTAGAATCATCCTGAAGTTGAATCAATATCATTAGACTTATGATGAAAGAAGTTATCCCACTTTTAACCGAAGTGATTCCAGTTTATCCTGTTTGGAGATTTGGCAATTTCTTCTTGATTCTAATCAAACCAGAATGAATCACGATGTAAGAAGCTTTATTTGTACTCATAAATCAGTGTAGAATCACCCTGAAATTGAATCAAGATCATAGGAGTTATGATGAAGAAATTATCCCACTTTTAACCGAAGTGATTCCAGTTTGTCCTGTTTGGAAATTTGGCAATTTATTCTTGATAGTAATAAAACCAGAATGAATCACGATGTAAGAAGCTTGATTTGAACTAAATAATCAGTAGAATCACCCCGAATTTGAATCAAGATCATAGGAGTTATGATGGAGAAGTTATCCCACTTTTAACCGAAGTGATTCCAGTTTGTCCTGTTTGGAGAGTTGACAATTTCTTCTTGATACTAATAAAACCAGAATGAATCACGATGTAAGAAGCTTGATTTGGACTCATAAATCAGTTCAGAATCATCCTGAAGCTGAATCAATATCATTGGAATTATGATGAAAGAAATTATTCCACTTTTAATCGAAGTGATTCCAGTTTACCCTGTTTAGAGATTTGGCAATTTCTTCTTGATTCTAATCAAACCAGAATGAATCACGATGTAAGAAGCTTGATTTGTACTCATCAATCAGTGTAGAATCACCCTGAAGTTGAATCAAGATCATAGGAGTTATGATGAAGAAGTTATCCCACTTTTAACCGAAGGGATTCCAGTTTGCCCTGTTTGGAGAGTTGACAATTTCTTCTTGATACTAATAAAACCAGAATGAATCACGATGTAAGAAGCTTGATTTGGACTCATAAATCAGTTCAGAATAATCCTGAAGTTGAATCAATATCATTGGAATTATGATGAAAGAAGTTATTCCACTTTTAACCGAAGTGATTCCTGTTTACCCTGTTTGGAGATTTGGCAATTTTTTCTTGATTCTAATCAAACCAGAATGAATCACTATGTAAGAAGCTTGTTTTGTACTAATCAATCAGTGCAAAATCATCCTGAAGTTGAATCAATATCATTGAAGTTATGATGAAGAAGTTATCCCACTTTTAACTGAAGTGATTCTAGTTTATCCTGTTTGGAGAGTTGGCAATTTTTTCTTGATACTAATAAAACCAGAACGAATCATGATGTAAGAAGCTTGATTTTGACTCATAAATCAGTTTAGAATCACCCTAAATTTTAATCAAGATCATAGGAGTTATGATGAAGAAGTTATCCAACGTTTAACCGAAGTGACTCCAGTTTACCCTATTTGGAGATTTGGCAATTTCTTCTTGACACTAATAAAACCAGAATGAATCACGATGTAAGAAGCTTGATTTGGAAACATAAATCAGTGTATAATTACCCTGAAATTGAATCAAGATCATGGGAGTTATAATGAAGAAGTTATCCAACTTTTAACCGAAGGGATTCCAGTTTGCCCTGTTTGGAGAGTTGACAATATCATCCTGATACTAATAAAACCAGAATGAATCACGATGTAAGAAGCTTGATTTGGACTCATAAATCAGTTTAGAATCATCCTGAAGTTGAATAAATATCATTAGACTTATGATGAAAGAAGTTATACCACTTTTAACCGAAGTGATTCCAGTTTATCCTGTTTGGAGATTTGGCAATTTCTTCTTGATTCTAATCAAACCAGAATGAATCACGATGTAAGAAGCTTTATTTGTACTCATAAATCAGTGTAGAATCACCCTGAAATTGAATCAAGATCATAGGAGTTATGATGAAGAAGTTTTCCAACTTTTAACCGAAGTGATTCCAGTTTGCCCTGTTTGGAGATTTGGCAATTTATTCTTGATAGTAATAAAACCAGAATGAATCACAATGTAAGAAACTTGATTTGGACTCATAAATCAGTTTAGAATCATCCTGAAGTTGAATCAATATCATTGGTCTTATGATGAAAGAAGTTATCCCACTTTTAACCAAAGTTATTCCAGTTGACCCTGTTTGGAGATTTGGCAATTTCTTCTTGATACAAATAAAACCAGAATGAATCACGATGTTAGAAGCTTGATTTGTACTCATAAATCAGTGTAGAATCACCCTGAAGTTGAATCAAGATCATAGGAGTTATGATGAAGAAGTTATCCCACTCTTAACCGAAGTGACTCCAATTTACTTTGTTTGGATATTTGGTAATTTCTTCTTGATTCTAATCAAACCAGAATGAGTCAAGATGTAAGAAGCTTGATTTGGACTCATAAATCAGTGCAAAATCATCTTGAAGTTGAATCAATATCATCCTGATACTAATAAAACCAGAATGAATCACGATGTAAGAAGCTTGATTTGGACTCATAAATCAGTTTAGAATCATCCTGAAGTTGAATCAATATCATTAGACTTATGATGAAAGAAGTTATACCACTTTTAACCGAAGTGATTCCAGTTTATCCTGTTTGGAGATTTGGAAATTTCTTCTTGATACTAATAAAACCAGAACAAATCCGGATGTAATAAACTTGATTTGGACTCATAAATAAGTTTAGAATCACCTTGAAGTTGAATCAAGATCATACGAGTTATGATGAAGAAGTTATACCAGTTTTAACCGAAGTGACTCCAATTTACCTTGTTTGGGGATTTGGCAATTTATTCTTGATAGTAATAAAACCAGAATGAATCACAATGTAAGAAACTTGATTTGGACTCATAAATCAGTTCAGAATCATCCTGAAGTTGAATCAATATCATTGGGCTTATGATGAAAGAAGTTATCCCACTTTTAACCGAAGTTATTCCAGTTGACCCTGTTTGGAGATTTGACAATTTCTTCTTGATACAAATAAAACCAGAATGAATCACGATGTTAGAAGCTTGATTTGTACTCATAAATCAGTGTAGAATCACCCTGAAGTTGAATCAAGATCATAGGAGTTATGATGAAGAAGTTATCCCACTTTTAACCGAAGTGACTCCAATTTACTTTGTTTGGATATTTGGTAATTTCTTCTTGATTATAATCAAACCAGAATGAGTCAAAATGTAAGAAGCTTGATTTGGACTCATAAATCAGTGCAAAATCATCTTGAAGTTGAATCAATATCATCCTGATACTAATAAAACCAGAATGAATGACGATGTAAGAAGCTTGATTTGGACTCATAAATCAGTTTAGAATCATCCTGAAGTTGAATCAATATCATTGGTCTTATGATGAAAGAAGTTATCCCACTTTTAACCAAAGTTATTCCAGTTGACCCTGTTTGGAGATTTGGCAATTTCTTCTTGATACAAATAAAACCAGAATCAATCACGATGTTAGAAGCTTGATTTGTACTCATAAATCAGTGTAGAATCACCCTGAAGTTGAATCAAGATCATAGGAGTTATGATGAAGAAGTTATCCCACTTTTAACCGAAGTGATTCCAGTTTACCCTGTTTGGAGATTTGGCAATTTCTTCTTGTTTCTAATCAAACCAGAATGAATCACGCTGTAAGAAGCTTGATTTTTACTCATAAATCAATGTAGAATCACCCTGAAGTTGAATCAATATCATAGGAGTTATGATGAAGAAGTTATCCCACTTTTTAACCAAAGTGATCCTAGTTTGCCGTATTTGGAGATTTGTCAATTTCTTCTTGATACTAATAAAACCAGATCGAAATCACGATATACAGAAGCTTGATTGGGACTCATAAATCAGTGTAGAACCAACCCTGAAAGGTATGCAGACCAAATCATAGGAGATTATGATGAAGAAGTTATCCCCACTTTAACTGAAGTGACTCCAAGTGTTACCGTTGCAATTGGCAATTTCTTCTTGATTCTAATCGAAACCACGAAATAATCAAGAGTAAGAAGCCCTTGATTTGGACTCATAAATCAGTGCGAATCATCCCTGAGTTGAATCCAATATCATTGGACTTATGATGAGAAGTTATTCCAAGGTTTTAACCGAAGTGACTCCAGTTTATCCTGTTTCGAGATTTGGTAATTTCTTCTTGATTCTAATCAAACTAGAATGAATCAAGATGTAAGAAGCTTGATTTGGACTCATAAATCAGTGCAGAATCATCCTGATGTTGAATCAATATCATTGGAGTTATGATGAAGAAGTTATCCCAGTTTTAACTGAAGTGATTCCAGTTTACCTTGTTTGGAGAGTTGGCAATTTCTTCTTGATACTAATAAAACCAGAACGAATCACGATGTAAGAAGCTTGATTTGGACTCATAAATCAGTTTAGAATCACCCTGAATTTGAATCAAGATCATAGAAGTTATGATGATGAAGTTATCCAACGTTTAACCGAAGTGACTCCAGTTTAACCTGTTTGGAGATTTGGCAACTTTTGCTGATTCTAACCAAACCAAATTGAATCAAGATGAAGCTTATTTGGATTCACTAAGGTTTGGTAGTTTGTAAGGTAGATGTTATAGGGCTTAGGAACCATGGATTTGCGGTTTCTGATTGCTTTTTACCTAATCTGACATTATTCTATTATCATCCTTTATGGGCCTGCTGAACTATCCGTGTGCATTGCCGTTTGCGCTGGTTCTTGTTTTGGACATTGTTGCATTGCTGTTTGATTCACAGAGACTCAAGAAAGAATATTTTCTTGACATTTTGTGTGTTTTGGGTTTATGCTAATGTTAGATTCTTGGGGACATTATTGCAATGTAGTACAGCTTGCAGGGCACAAGCTGTTTGGTGCGTAGATACTGAGAAAAAGAAGAAACCTTTCTTGACATTTTGTGTGTTTTGTTTTTATGCAAATGTTTTAACTCTTGGGAATGATAAATCTTGGATTGGATGTGAGATTAATGAGTTTTCATGTGATATATGCAGGTGTGTCATAAGCATGGGGTAATGCACAGGGACCTGAAACCAGAAAACTTCTTGTTTGCAAACAAGAAGGAGACTGCACCTCTTAAGGCCATTGATTTTGGACTCTCTGTTTTCTTCAAACCAGGTATTGTGTTCTGTTTTCTACTACTCCTTTGCTGTAGAGAAACAATCTTAAACCCACACCATTGGCTTCTATTGAAGGCGAGAGGTTCAACGAGATCGTTGGGAGTCCCTACTACATGGCTCCTGAGGTGCTAAAACGAAACTATGGACCAGAAGTTGACATCTGGAGTGCTGGTGTGATTCTCTACATACTTCTCTGTGGTGTCCCTCCTTTCTGGGCAGGTTAGTTTTGTCAGTTCTATCTTCCCTTACTTCTTGTGGAACATGTGACATATTTGAAGTGATAGAATCTTATCTTCTGTTTGTTTATACTATTTTCAGAAACTGAACAAGGAGTTGCACAAGCAATTATTCGATCTCAACTAGATTTCAGAAGGGATCCCTGGCCCAAGGTTTCTGAAAACGCAAAAGACCTTATCAGGAAAATGCTTGATCCTGACCAAAAGCGTCGTCTCACAGCTCAGCAAGTGCTAGGTATATAGTTTTATGGTTTCTAATGATGCTTATGTTGTGATATGGAATCTAAAACAGATAGAGAGTACTAACAATCTTGCTTTGTTTTTTGCAGATCATCCATGGTTACAAAATGCAAAGACAGCTCCTAATGTATCATTAGGTGAAACAGTAAGGGCAAGGCTGAAGCAGTTCACAGTCATGAACAAGCTCAAGAAACGAGCACTCAGGGTTATTGCTGAGCATTTATCAGATGAAGAGACTTCTGGTATAAGAGAAGGGTTCCAAATAATGGACACAAACCAAAGAGGGAAGATTAACATCGACGAGCTGAAAATAGGGTTGCAGCAACTTGGTCATAACATTCCCCAAGATGATATACAAATCTTGATGGACGCTGTAAGCTTTTATTTCATCATTACCAAATCTTTGAAGTTATATAACGCAATGCACTGAGCTTATAGAGCTATCCTTTTTGCAGGGAGATATCGATAAAGATGGATACTTGGATTGTGACGAGTTCATTGCCATATCAGTGCATCTCAGGAAAATGGGCAATGACGAGCATCTCAAGAAAGCCTTTGCGTTCTTTGATCAAGACAATAACGGGTATATCGAAATAGAGGAGTTAAGGGACGCTTTGTCTGATGAAGTTGGTACCAGTGAAGAAGTTGTTGATGCTATTATCCGCGATGTTGATACTGATAAGGTTTGTTTAGACTAACTATTGGTGAAGATAGTTTGAGAAAATAACTCAATAACTAAAGATTATCATATACTTTTTGTTGCAGGATGGGAGAATAAGTTATGAAGAGTTTGTGACGATGATGAAGACGGGAACAGACTGGAGAAAAGCTTCGAGGCAGTACTCGAGGGAACGGTTTAACAGTATCAGTCTCAAACTGATGCAAGATGGATCGTTGCATGTCAATGGAGATACAAGTTGAGAGAGTGTCTGAATCAGCATTGGAAGATTGAATCAAATGGATGCAAAATCTTTCTTCATTTCTTTATTTATTTTTATCCTTTTGGGTTTTGCGTTCGTACACCACGATGTAAGAGCATCTTAGGCATGTAAGTTATAACGAGTTGTGTGTTTAGTTTTCTGGTTGAAGAGCGAGTGAGTATGTTGGATCAAGAGAGAAAAAGTGTGTGGCATGTGGCTGTGTGTAGATACTTTGTATGATTGTATGTTGGTAAAGATCATCATTAGTCCTTTTTCTTGTGATAATCTGTAATTTCTATAACAGTTCAAGAATTATATGAGAGATTGAATTTGTTTTCTCTTTTAGGAGTTCAGAAGTTTATAGAGCCTTGATTCCGTATAATTGTTATGGTAAAAGTTTAAAAACAAATAAGTTAGGAAGAACTTCCAGTTAGAATACGTAAGTTAAAGGGGTCCATAAGAATCATGATGACAAGTTAATTATCCGATCATCAATTTTGTGGCGCACACATTCCATGCTTTTCGCACCAACTGATTTAACAAAAATATTATTCTAATAACAAAATTTCATACTGGCTAGAAACATAAATGTTTTAGAAAAAAATTGTTTCAATAACATACATTTTTAATATTTGCTATATATATTTTTTCATCTAATAATGAATAACTGTAAACTTCAAAAAATGATTGCATTTGTTGAATATTATTGGCTTAAAATTATAAAAAAATCACTAATTACAAAACAACACATTTATAGCTGAAATTTAATATTCCTTATATATTAAAAGAGAAGAATTACAACTTTTGGAGCATGACTTCATGAGAATAATTTTTAAGAGTCTTTAAAAAAATAAGCTGGTCTATCTAAATATAAATATAAATTTTTATTAAACTAACCACAAATCTCATATCAATTATTTTCTATTATTATTTTAAATAAAGCTACGAGATTACCTAATGTGATTAACATATATATGACAATTAATGATTTTTAATAATAAAAGTTTTGCTAACAACTTTTATATCATATATCAGTTTTTTAAAATCTTTGTTATTAAAATAAATTATACAATTACATAAACCATATAATAAAAATTTAGAATTTTTCCATATATGTTGTATTTTAAAAACGAGTATAAATTACTAAAATGTTAAAAGTCTCACATAAACTTTTGTGATCAATAGCTTGAAGTTTTTCTATAATAAAATAAAATTGATTAGAAAACCACATGATTAAGAAGTCTTATTTAATATATATATATTTAAATTAAACTATATACCATACAAAATACATATTTATATTTTGATATTTGCATTGAACAAATATTGAGAACTTAATATCTTAATTTTGAAATTTGCAGTGAATTTTTTAAAATGATTATAAATTACTAAAATTATTAAACATCTCACACTAATTTTTTTATCATTGGTTTACATTATTGTTATAAAAAGATGATGATAATCATAAAAACATATGATTAGGAACTTTATTTAATAAATAACCATATCAAAAATATATTATATATCTATGTTAATATCATTTAAATTTAATTATATATCATAGATAAAACTAATTGTTTTGAATTATTTACCATAAATGATTTTTAATAAATAAACGTGATTGTTTGATATGTGCGTGTCAATTTAATTATATATGTAATAGTTTAATTTCTCAATTTCTCAATTATTCAATAGATATTTATTATTTTATTATTTCAAATATAAAATAAGTAATAATACATAAATGTAATTTATATATAAAATGCTTACTCCGCGTAAGTTGTGGATTATAATCTAATGTTTTATTAATATATGTGAAAAATCTAAAACATTCGTTATTTTGAATGGAAGGAGTACAATGCAACCACGGATGTAGCAACTCAGTTGGTTTAAGCGCAAGCGTTGGTGTTGTTGTGCTCCTGGGTTCGATCCATCGTGGAAAGAGTGTTTTACACCATAAATTGTATTAACAAAGACTAACTCTAGGCATGAGAGATTATTTGGGCCTAAACAGTATCTCCTGATTAACAAAAAAAAATAATAATAAAAAGGAGTACAATGCATGTCATATCTTAAAAATCCATTTACTCATCAATGTTGGGTAAACTTAACTATTCACAATAAATAATATGCACATGTTATGAATATTATACATATTAAATATCAATGACGACTCAATCCTACACCAAACTTGGAGCAAGACAAAGACATATAAAATCATGATAGGCAAATTCACTCGGTATGATTGGCCCTAAGAAATCTATGGCTATAAGCAAATTAAAAAAATGACTACTTTGTGAGATTTCGAACTCTGGTTAGACGAAAAAATACTATAACTTTTAGATTTTATCACTAGACTAAAGAAGAATTAAAAAAAAATGTGGTTGAAAATATCTTTATAATAAAAAAACTGAAAATACTTCTTTGGATTGATCTAAGGGCCGGCTCTGGATAAACGTGGCGTAACTAAGAAGAAGAAACCTGAGTGACAAAGAAAATAACAGAGAAGAGAGACTTTACTCTAAGGCTTTAACTGAATAGTTAGCGCAACTTTGGTGGGGTGGAAAATTTATTACTCTTAATTACTCCAGAACTTTGACAATCAGGTGATTTAGTATTTGTCTTGCTTACTCTCACTGTTCAAATAGAAGAAGATACATGCTCTTCATTACTCTAGTTAAACGAGAGTAACACCATTTATTTATTTATTTTTCTCACTTATTGTTTTCCTCTAATTTCTGCTTTGTTACTCTATTATATTTTTCTCCCATGTACTCTATTTTATTTACTTTCATTTACTCCACTACTTACCAATCACACTCTAAAAGTCACATATAGACAAAAGAATTTACTCCAACCCCTGCATAATTATTTTCGTGTTGATTGGATTGATGCTAGCGTAATTCGGTGAAAACCAACTTTTACTCTATAAAATTTACTTTATAAGGGTCTTTCCGTCAGAACCTCTGTTTATTTATTTATCTCATTTATCGAAAGAGAATCTCTAAAAAAATACATGAACTATTAAAACTTTTTGATTAATACACAAATTAATTTTGGTTACTCTATAAATATATTAACTTTTGAAATTTATAGGTTTTACACTTTAGTTTTAACGTCGTCAACTCTGTTTAATAGATGGCTAAGACGTTTTTAATATTTAATTGAAAAAATTATGTAAAATTACAAAAATTAATTTTGATTTATTAAAACATACACGAACTATTAAGACTTCTTAATTAATACACAGACTAATTTTGGTTTCCCTGTAAGTACATAAACTTTTGAAATTCTGAGATTTTACACCTCATTCTTGTTGTAATTATGCTCGTTGGTTGAGCCTCCGTAATCTTCTCTTTCGTCTGTTACAGATCTGAGATCTCTAAGAAACCCTTTTATTAGTCGTATTTTCCGACCAGTCAAGAAAATAGCCTTGACACGGTACTTCTAATCGTGATCGATCTCATCCGCGAGTGATTAGAAGTAGCGAGTCAAAAGTGATATTCTCTAGAGTGGTCGGAAACTGCGACTAAAAGAAAGGTTTCTCAGAGATCTCGGGATCTAACAAACAAAAAAGAAGATCACAGAGGCCCATCCAACAAGCACGATTCCAACAAGAACGAGGTATAAAACCTCTGATTTTCAAAAGTTCATATATTTTTTGGACAACCAAAATTAGTTTGTGTATTAATTGGAAAGCATTAATAGTTCGTGTATATTTTAACAAATCAAAATTAATTTATGTATTTTTTCTAAAAAAAATCTCAATTAAATATTAATGACGTTTTAACCATACGTTCAACAAAGTTGACGTCGTCAAAACCGAAAGTGTAAAACCTCTCAGTTTCAAAAGTTCATGTATTTATAGGAAAACCAAAATTAATTTATGTATTAATTGAGAAGTCTTAATAGTTTGTTATTTTAAAGTATAAAGTTCCATTTAGATATTATTTTAATAGTTTGTTATTTGTTGTTTTCGTTAGTAGCTTTCCTCTTTTCCTATACTAGATCACTTTAGTACCTGAAATACAACAGTCTTTTGAATTTTGGGGTTTTTTTTGTTAATAATTTTCAGATTTGTGTTTATGTTATGAAACAGACGGTTTCGGGAATGCACATAAGTGGGTTTATCTACTTGGTCTACACATGGACCAATCGGCCCATATGCTTCATCGGATGGGCCAGCCCACTTAGGACTTAGACCAACCGACTTTGGGCCTTGTTAACTTGTCCCACATCGAGTATGTGATGTGGGCAAGTCGGCCAAACACTCTTATATATATGTACCCCTTTTGTACTTATTTGATATACAAGAAAGCAATAAGACAAAGTCATTAGACACTTCTATAAACCCTAGCCGACTACTCTCTATCTATCTAGCCTAGTTTCTTGTCGATTTAACCTCTAAAGGACACGAGATTCACAACACGTTATCAGCACGATCCTGCTCTGAAACCAACCATCTCGAGTCCTAGATCGAAGCTCAACCAGCCGGCACAACCCCTACACCATCCGGAACCCTAATCGGCGATCCTCTCTCTCTCTTAGTTTTTTGATCGATTGTTTTCATAGATCTAAGAACTAATCTTTTGTATCTTGTCTTTGGTTGATTGTTTAAGGTTCCCAAGAGGAAACCCAAGGAGAAAATCGATCAAGGATTAAGGTATGTCATCTAACCTATCTTGAGGTTCATCGATTCTTTGTTTAGAATTGTTTCTAGGATTGCTTCGGTTTGGTTTTTGATTTTCGGCATAGATAAGAATCATTAGGTTGCTAGAGTCATTGCTTGACGGCTAGAAATTGAAAATAACAAAACCCTAATAGAAAAGGAAAACGTAGATGAATCCAATTTAGGAAAACCTAACCTAAAAAGAAAACTCTAATCCAAAAAGAAAACCTAAATCAATCCGATTTAGGAAACCTAATCTAAAAAGGAAAACCTAATTATAAAAGGAAAACCTAATCAGAAAAAGAAACTTTTCTAAATTAGAAACTTACTTAAACTTACCCGAACTTACCAAATTAGAAACTTTCCCAAAATGGAAACTTCCCAGAAATGGAAACTTTCCTAAAATGGAAACTTACCTAAAATACCTAAACTTACCTAAAACCCAAACTTTCCTGAAAAGGAAAGTTTCATTTTCAGAAAAGGAAACTTTCCAGAAAAGGAAACTTTCCTAAAAAGGAAACTCATCTAAAAATGGAAACTTTCCAAATTTCTAGAATTATAAGATCGAAGTCTTAAACCCCTAGATTAGTTAAAGAAAGTTTGTTTTTTGGTCAATGATTCTAGACCTATTGGTCGATGATGTTAGACCCACTGGTCGAGGATGCTAGACCATGAACCGCGAATGGTCAGTGGGACGTACTGTGCAGTACGGACGGGTCACGAACGCGAATGAAAGACAGGCACGGCCAGTCACGTACCATAAGGTACGAACCCGCGGTAACCCATACGAACCACAACCCGCGATTAATACATGAACCGCGGATGGCACATACCATGCGGTACGGACGGACCACGAACGCGGACGATAGACGGTACTTACCATGTGATACGACCGATCACGTACCACTTAGTACAAACCCGCAGTGATTCGTACGAACCACAAACCGCGGTCATACCACGACCACAGACGGTCGATCACCCGCACCATGCAGATAGAACAAGGTCCATTCGGGTCGATGATGCCTACCCTCAGGTACGGCTAGACCCTTGATCCGTAACGATCGATGATACGTACCATGTACGTCTAGATCACGGATGGTCGATGACCCGTATCAACGGATAGACCACGAACCACATAGGTCGATGAAGCGTACCATGACGTACAGCCAGACCGTGTGCTTGTCCAATCGGTTTTCAAACTGTTTTCACTACGATTTTAAATGGACAAGAGATGTGGTATGATAAGTCCTAAACGATCTGAATCTCATTTTCAGATGCCAAACATCACAAACTTGGACTTTGCACCCCTCAATGTCAAAGGTGACAATTACCTGCAATGGGCATTAGATGTTGAGATATCTCTCGGAGCCAAAGGCCTAGAGCATTGCATCATTGAAGATAACGATGCCAGCAAAAGAGAAAACTCAAAAGCCCTGATGCACATCCGACATCATATAGAGGAAAGCTTGAAAGCTCAGTACCTCACAGTGAATGATCCATATGAACTATGGAAAGAATTCAAGATGAGATATGATCATCAGAGGACCCTAGTTCATCCAGCGGCCACCTATGAGTGGATACACCTTAGGATTCATGACTTCAAGTCCGTGAATGAGTACAACTCAGCCTTGTTCCGAATAATCTCACGACTGAGGCTATGTGGCGAGATTGTATCTGATACGCAGCTCCTTGAAAAGACATTCCAGACAATGTCTTCAAGCAACATGTTGCTCCAGCAACAGTATAGACAAAAAGGTTTTAAGACCTATAGTGAACTCATTCACTGTATGTTGCTTGCTGAACAAAACAATGAGCTGCTCCTGAAGAACAGTGAGCTTAGACCCCCAGGTACTAAGCCTATCCCAGAGGCACATAATGCCGAGCCTAAGGATGATACAGAGGCAAACCATGTCCGTTATGACCGAAAGGGTCGCAGTTCCTCATATGGATGAGGACGCGACCGCGGAAGTCAAACGCGAGGACGTGGACGTGGTAGCCATAACAAAGGGCGTCCTACCCCTTATGATCGTCCAAACCAGTCCAATCATGGACATGGTAAAGGCAAAAGCACTGGGATATCTTCAAGGATTCAGAATCCTAAGTCCTCAGCTTGCCACAGATGCGGGATGACAAACCATTGGGCAAAGAATTGCCGTACCCCCAAGCATCTGGTTAATCTCTATCAAGAGAGTCTAAAAGGCAAGAACCCAGAGGCTCATATGATGTATCAGGATGATGAGGGTGACTTTGATCACGGCAGATATGATCCTACAGATCACGAGACTGATCACAGCAAAGACGATCCTATGGATCATGAAACTTCAGACATGTTGAAGTAATAACCAAGTGATGTTTTGGTGTTTAGGCTCGTTATTTTAAAAATTGTTTTTATTCTATGAAACCTTGTTACTCCTTTCATTATAATATATGAATGATTTTAGATTATATTTTATTGTTTAGAATGAAAGGAAGTATGGAAACACTTGTGGTTGACAGTGGATCAAGCCACACTATCCTGAAGGATAGGGCATTCTTCGTTGATCTAACGTTGAAAGATGCCAATGTAAACACAATAGCTGGTGTATCGTCACTTATCAAAGGCTACGGCCAAGCTTATGTTCTATTACCAAATGGAACACATCTAGAAATAGATGAAGCATTATACTCTCCCAATTCAATGAGAAGTCTTTTAAGCTTCAAAGACATTCGCAAGAATGGATTACACATTGAGACAATTGGAGAAGGAGCCAAAGAGTTCTTGAATATATACGAACTCGACCATGACCATAAGAAGGTCTTGGAAACGATACCAGCTATGGCCACTGGTCTTTACTATGCCAAGATCAGTGCGGTCGAAGCCAATGCTATAGTAAGCAAAGAATTCAAACAAAATTTCAATTTGTGGCACGACCGCCTAGGGCACCCTGGAACGGGGATGATGCGTAGACTCATCACAAACTCAATTGGTCATGACCTTAAGGGGAGACGGGTTATCCCTAAGAACCATGCTTGCACCCCATGTGCACAAGGGAAACTTCAGGTCAGACCATCACCAGTCAAAGTGTCAAAGGAAACTATCGGTTTTCTGGAAAGGATTCAAGGTGACATCTGTGGACCAATCAATCCACCTAGTGGAACGTTTAGGTACTTCATGGTACTCATTGATGCGTCCACAAGATGGTCACATGTGTGTTTATTATCCACACGTAATCTAGCCTTAGCTAGACTACTTGCCCAACTCATCAGGTTGCGAGCACACTTTCCAGACTTTCCTTTAAAGACTATACGTCTTGACAATGCTGGTGAATTCACTTCCCAAGCCTTTTATGAGTATTGTATGTCCATGGGGGTGACAGTTGAACACTCTGTGGCACATGTCCATACACAAAATGGTCTAGCCGAATCCTTTATCAAAAGGATCCAAATGATTGCTAGACCTTTACTCATGAAAAGTAACTTACCGACCACAGCTTGGGGTCACGCAGTCTTACATGCTGCGGAGTTAATACGCATCAGACCGTCCAACGAGCATAGATATTCGCCATCCCAGCTCTTAACGGGTCGAGAGCCAGACATCTCCCATCTAAAGACATTTGGATGCGCCGTTTATTATCCAATTGCTCCACCACAAAGAACTAAGATGGGAGCTCAAAGGAGGATGGGAATATATGTCGGATATGAATCTCCCTCAATCATAAAATACCTTGAGCCGACCACGGGTGATCTATTTAAGGCCAGGTATGCAGATTTCCACTTCATGGAATATGAGTATCCGACATTAGGGGGAGACAATAGCAGACTGGTGAAAGAAATCACATGGAATCATACATCCATCATATGGCAGGATCCTCGAACTCAAGCATGCGATCTTGAGGTTCAGAAGATTATACATCTTCAAGAGCTAGCTAATAAAATGCCAGATTCCTTTACCGACCCAAACAGAATGACTAAGTCATATATACCAGCTGCTAATGCACCAATAAGACTAGATGTCCAAAAGGGACATAACCAAGTGGCTACTGAGTCTAGGACACGTCTCAAACGTGGAAGACCAATTGGTTCCAAAGATAAGGCCCCTCACAAGACTAAGAAAGGTGCAAAACAAACTGTGGTCGAGGGGCACAAGAATCTGGTCGATGTGGTCGAACCATCAGTCCCGCGGCTCCGGGACATGGGTGAACCAACGTCCGGACTCATTCCGGACGTACCAGAATCCGCAGACATGAACATTGGTACGAGTGCTGAGGTACCTAATAGGACTTGGGATGCCAAGACTCAGGGTACTGAACCTCCGGACAATGAAGAGATCTCAACTAATTACACCATGTCTGGTAAACAATGGAACAGAAAACATATCGACATGAATGATATATTCGCATACCAAGTAGTACTTGAGATCATCACTCATGATGATTAGGATCTAGAACCCACGTCAATATACGAATGTATGCAAAGAAAGGATTGGCTTAAGTGGAAAGAAGCAATCGACGTGGAGTTGAACTCTTTTAAGAAAAGAGGTGTATTCGGTCTTATTTTCCGAATACCAGATGTTGTAAAGCCAGTGGGTTACAAATGGGTCTTTGTGAGGAAAAGAAATGAGAAAGGTGAAGTCGTGAGGTATAAATCCCGACTTGTTGCACAAGGATTCTCACAGAGACCGGGAATCGATTATGAGGAGACTTATTCTCCCATGGTGGATGCAACAACATTCTGATTCCTAATCAGTCTGGCCATAAGAGAAAATCTTGATTTACGGTTAATGGATGTAGTAACCGCATATCTATATGGTCCACTGGATAATGAGATATACATGAAAGTACCAGATGGTATAGAAATACCAAAGCATGCTAAAGGTTCTCGAGAACAACATTGCATCAAGCTTAACAAAGCTTTATATGGCCTGAAGCAATCAGGTCGCATGTGGTACAATCGGTTAAGTGAATACTTACTGAAAGAGGGCTACAAGAATGATCAAGTAAGCTCATGTATATTCATTAAGAAATCGAGCCAAGGCTATGTGATCATAGCCGTGTATGTTGATGACCTCAACATACTCGGAACGGCCAATGAAATTGCCTCAGCAGTTTCATACCTCAAACGAGAATTTGAGATGAAAGACTTGGGAAAGACCAAGTTTTGCCTGGGACTGCAAATAGAACATCTTACAGATGGAATCCTTGTGCACCAAAAGACCTATACTGAAAAGGTTCTTAAAAGGTTTAATATGGATAAATGTCATCCACTTAGCAGTCTTATGGTTGTAAGATCCCTCGGTCTTGAAACTGACCCGTTCAGACCAAAGGCAGAGGATGAAGAGGTTCTCGGTCCTGAGTATCCTTACCTCAGTGCCATTGGTGCCTTAATGTATTTAACTACTCATACTAGACCTGACATATGTTTTGCTGTGAGTCTTTTGTCCAGGTTCAGCTCATGTCCGACCATAAGGCACTGGAATGGGATCAAACACATCCTAAGATATCTGCAGGGAACTAAGGATGTGGGATTGTTTTACTCTAACCAAAACAAAGAAAGTTTGATTGGTTTTGCTGATGCAGGTTTTCAATCCGACCCACATACTGCTAAGTCTCAAACAGGTTATGTTTTCACATATGGAGGCACAACCATTTCATGGAGATCAGTCAAGCAGACCATCTCGGCAACATCATCCAACCATTCGGAGATATTGGCCATCCATGAAGCAAGCAGAGAGTGTGTTTGGTTGAGACTCATGACACATCAGATTCGATCATCATGTGGGATCACAGACGGAAAAGAAGAACCGACCATCATCTATGAAGACAATGCGGCCTGCATAGCCCAACTCAAAGATGGTTACATCAAAGGTGACAAGACGAAGCACGTTCTACCCAAGTTCTTCTTCACCCATGATCTACAGAAAGAAGGCGAGGTCAAGGTACTCCAGGTCCGATCCAGCGAGAATTCGGCCGACCTCTTCACCAAGGCATTACCAACTTGCACGCTCAAGAAGCTCATGTTCCAGATTGGTATGTGATCATTGAAAAGCTTTTAGTGATGATCACTTCAGGGGAAGTAATGCGGCTGTACTCTTTTTCCTATCTATGGCTTCCCTTTTACCACATTGGGTTTTGGGTTTACCATAGAGAGGTTTTAACGAGGCAGTATACCAAACGCATTGCAAACTCTAGACGGTTATGGCATTCAGGGGGAGTGTTATGAAACAGACGGTTTCGGGAATGCACATAAGTGGGTTTATCTACTTGGTCTACACATGGACCAATCGGCCCATATGCTTCATCGGATGGGCCAGCCCACTTAGGACTTAGACCAACCGACTTTGGGCCTTGTTAACTTGTCTCACATCGAGTATGTGATGTGGGCAAGTCGGCCAAACACTCTTATATATATATATACCCATTTTGTACTTATTTGATATACAAAAAAGCAATAAGACAAAGTCATTAGACACTTCTATAAATCCTAGCCGGCTACTCTCTATCTATTTAACCTAGTTTCTTGTCGATTTAACCTCTAAAGGATACGAGATTTACAACAGTCTATAAATAGTATAATTTTGTTCTCGAAAATAGAGCTTATTGGGAGAAAAAAAAACACAGCTTATTTCTTTTATTTTGGAACACAGCTTATTTCTAATCACGATTGACGGACTTACAATACGCCCATAATTTTCTTTTTGCGTGCCGATCAAATGATATATGCTTTTTTGAGAAAATGTTACAAATTATCCATACTTGGTCCTAACTGACATAATTTCCAAACCAATTATATTAACTTTAATTTACGTTCAACTGATATCTTCTTCACGTGTGTAAAATATAGTGCCTGTAGGATCCAAATTCGAATTGAAAAAAACGATTAAATAAAAGATGATGTTAACTAAATAAACGATTTGAAAGACAATAATAAAAATGATATGCAAACGTTTTCAAGACTGTAGAATCGAGATAAATCTCTTTTTTTAACTTTTAATATTCGTTCGTAAGTGTAACGGCTTATACGAAATATAGTTGAAGGATATCGTGTTGTGACATGACACTCATGAATAACTCCTATGAACTACAAAACTAAAAAACACTCTCCGAAACATACATTTGGGGGTTCTGTTGATTTTCTCTCAATGCAAAAAGTATCAAAGAAAATGAGGAGAGACTGATATTTAAAGAGAAAATGAAGAGTGGATCTCTGCAACGGTTGCAGGACGTGCACACATTGGCAGGGACTTCACAAAGGTTAAGAGAAGTTGAGTTATGAAAACTTATTTCCTAAGACTCTCATTTTCTCGTTTAAATATTTAAGATGATAAATACGAGACTTTTTTTTTATTTGTTAAACAAATTGTTTGTCATTTTAAAAATGAAATACATGTTATTTTTCGAGAAAGAAATGAACCCACAGCATTGGGTTTACCTTGGCTCAAAAATAACATTTTATATTGGTATTGAGGCCATATTCTTTGAGCCGGTGGGCCGAGCCATCTTCTCTTTCAACCGTTTAAGCATTCATATCATGGATATATATATATATTTACACTGTTCAAACACTTCTTTTGTTACCGACGTGAGACTTTCTCATTCCTAGAGGCGGACCTGACCTAAAACAACCTAAAACAAAGGAAGCATAGGTTTTCGGCCGCCATTATAATAAGTAAAATAGTGGCCATATTTTTTTTAAAACTCTGTGTTGGTCTAGTAGTTTACTTATCTATAACCCTATATTCTAATTGTGGATTAGAATCTACCCCTTACATTTCAACCACATTGGCTTGCAGCCTTTAGATTTATAGGACCGGTTCCGTTCATTTCTCATTGCAACTTTGGCTGTTAATTACAAAAGCCCAAATTATTTGTTTTCACATTTTTAGTAAAGCTAAATAGCATTTAATTGGTTCAAAATTGTTTTTAGGAGATTTAATAAATCAAAAACCCTAGATGGTTAATTTTGAAAACAGAAGTTATTTCTTTTATCTGGATAAAAAACTATATTAGTTACCTTTCTACGTTGAATATTTCCTTTTTGTATATCAGAAAACTAATTAAGATTCTTAATACATGAGTTTACAGCTTGCTGAGTTTTTCTTTCATTGCTCTTTTACCGACACCAAGTAGTTGAGATATATTTAAAAAACTGAAAAGTTGGCATCCACGAAAATATTTATTAACTAAAAACATACAAGAAAATAAATTTAAAGGAGGAGGCAATAAACTAAGGCGAAGTTATAACAGCGACTAGAGTAAAATTCAGAAAAACTTTCGACCATACCTTTAGGTCTCTCACCATACGTATAACATATATTTGTATTAATTAATTAATTGGCAATCTTATCACAAAACGTGATTTATTTTATTTGTATCGATAATTACATAACCTTTTGTGGTCGTAAGATCATGATTATCCGGGGTTATTAGGAGGGTTTTTTGTACTGTTCGCGGACCCCACTGACATATGGGATCCATGAACAGTGTAAGAATCGTTTTTAAAAACTATTAAATAAGAACCAGTTTTAGAGAGTTTCTTACACTGTTTACGGGCCTCACTGACACGTGGCGGTCCGCAATTAGTTCGTTTTTTAATTTTTTTTCTTTTTCTTTTAAGCAGCTAAAAAAAAAATTTAAGAACTTCATTAGGGGTTCTAGGGATAATAATGTCCTTAATGATATTATGTTTGAAGTTCTCAATATATATATATATAATTTATTTATTTATATAAAAAGAAATATTTTAAGATAGTCTTAAAAATATTTTTGTCATAAAAATAATATTCAAAAAAAATGATCAAAATAGGCTTTATTAATTATAAATTTATACAGTTATATCTTTTGGTTTAACTAATATGAGATGAGATTTTAGAAGTGAGTTATAAATTTTTTAAAAATAAAAATAAAAATAATTTTTTTTTTTGAAAAATATTTTTGTGATAAATTTAAAAAGGGCCATTTGAAAAAAATTGTAGTTTACATATTTTGAAAACCCAAGTTTAAATACCAGTGAATCAATGGGAATGTATTTTCAGCCTCACACAAAAATAAAAGGTAGGAAAAGTGTAAAAGGGACCCAAAACTACTACCGAACTTTGAAAGACGGGAGACGACGACTTTTATCACTTTTGCTTATATGTTTTCAACTTTTTATATTTATGTATGGGTAGATACATCACGTTCTGCTTAGCTTATTAATTACACATGATGAAATATTACTGTGAATGGTATACGATGATGAAAATAAACTCTTTCTTATAGAAAATAACTAACTAAAATGTAAAACTCCCCACCAATCAAGAAAGTAATAAACTCAATAGAAAAAAAGATAAATTAAAATGAGGGAGAAGAGGTAAATGTTAGAAGCTTACGGTGATGTTTCCGTATCAATCTCAACCTCTCTCCATACCTCTAACGCCATTAAAACTTGAATAAACCTAATTTTTCTCCATTGAATTGCCTATAAATATACATACCTCCCATCTCTTCAATTTCATATTACAAAAGCCTCCCCCAAAACAGCAAAGAGTCTCATCTTACTCACAAGAATACTGTTTTGATCCTCGAAATGGCCCGTTGTTGTGGTATTCTTGCTATTTTCTTATGCGTTCTTTTGATGATCTTGAGGTGCGAAGCTTTGAGTAGCTACGTCGATGATGGATCTGGTCATGAAGATGGAAGCTTTGAATCGGATAGTTTAATCAAGCTCAACAACGACGAGGAAGACGTTCTTACCTTGAAAAGCTCCGATACACCCACTTCTGAATCATCAACTGTTAGTGTTTCTAACTTCGGAGCCAAAGGAGATGGAAAAACCGATGATACTCAGGTATATCATGTTTACGGTTATGAATATAAAATTGTTTTATAAAAATAATTACATGTATAAATATTTTTTTTTTGGTATATATTAATGATGCATGCATGCATGGGTGTAAATATATGCTTAATTAGGCTTTCAAGAAAGCATGGAAGAAGGCATGTTCAACAAAAGGAGTTACTACTTTCTTGATTCCCAAAGGGAAGACTTATCTCCTCAAGTCCACTCGATTCAGAGGCCCATGCAAATCTTTACGTAGCTTCCAGGTGACATGTTTTTATTTTATTTTTGTAACTTTAATCATTAGTGTCCACACAAGTATTGGTCGAGTGATATGCCGAGTTTAGAAAGGTGTTAATCCTTAGGGTGGGGTTCTTAGTTTTTCTAAAAAACGTTTCTTACTTTTTAACTAAAAAAACCTAAGAATCGTCTCTTTTAAATAAGAGACATAAGAAACGTCACTTAACCGTAAAATGTAAAAAATAATAATAAAAAGATAAATTTTACATTAAGAACTCTACCTTAAGAGACCGGGGTTAATTATGGTCTTAAGCTCTCTAAGTTTGAAACCTACTATATAAATCTTTATATAGCTTCCAAGTGACAGGTTTTAATTCTTATTGGGAACAACCGGATCTGTCTAGCGCTCATAGATAGACCCCAAATGATTAGTCGACTGGGTTTCAAGTTGAAACCGAGTCTAACTTTACACTATATACAGAAGCCGAGTCTAACTTTACAATTCATACCTTTCTCAGTCTTTTGGCTAAGATCAAGGGGAGTATATGTTCTTGTTAATTTAATATATGATATGTTGCCCATCGGGTCACTCTATATTAACTCTATCTTTTAGGATGAACGCCCAATAAGATAGTCTGCTATTTGTGCATTCGCGAGTCGCCTATGCGCATTGCACTACTGCATGGGGTTTGGCTCAACTCACCAATGTAAAAGTTTCAATTTTTTTTTAAATTAAATTCAAATAATCTAAGGAAAATTAGGTGATATAACCATAAGAAAAAAAAAGAAATTCACCAAATGATCATAGTAAGTATTAGGCTATGATATACACTATTCATTTATACAATATTTGCTATATTACCCTTGCCAAACACACATTCCAACACATAAATATATATATATATATATTATTTTTATTATAAATATGGTTTTCCCCTTACAATTTTAATTGTTTGTACTTTTTGTTAAAATAATTTTTAAACTTTATGTTTCACATATTAAAAATATAGATTTCTTTTTACATATAACATGATTTGAATCATTGAAAACTGATATATATTTATATAAATTTTATACAATATTCTATAAACTCGTATTGAAAATCTATACTATCTTAAAAATACATATAGTATAGTTAGATTTCTTTTCGGATTAGAGATAATTTTTTATGTTATATTCTATTATAAACATAGAATAGAATGTAACTCCCTCCCTCCCTCCCTCCCTCCCTCCCTCCCTCCCTCCCTCCCTCCCTCCCTCCCTCCCTCCCTCCCTCTCTCTCTCTCTCTCTCTCTCTCTCTCTCTCTCTCTCTCTCTCTCTCTCTCTCTCTCTCTCTCTCTCTCTCTCTCTCTCTCTCTCTCTCTCTCTCTCTCTCTCCTCTCTCTCTCTCTCTCTCCTCTCTCTCTCTCTCCCTATATATACTTGATAACATTGACAAAGTATTAGAATACTATTCTACATATAGCAATAGAATAATTTGTGATATGCGTGATGTTTTTGTTCATCACATTCCATGCGTGCATGAGGAGAAAATAGTCTAAAGATGAACTTAATTGTCCTATCGGTTAGGTACTGTGTTACTATGATTATTTTTTTTATTTTATCTTCCACTAGTGTTATCCCACAAATTAACCCATAATCTAACTGGAAGGTCTATATCACATTAAGTGGTCAACCACGAAGGTCCAATGTGTCACATTAAGTAATAGTAAAGTGATGTCTTAGTAGTGAAGTTATAACATAGTTTCTTTGATTTGGATTTCTTTTATCTGGTTCTGCAGTAAATTTGTGATCACTTAGATGTATCATGAACATGTTGTGACTATTGTACTAAATATTATCAGTATATTTATCTTCTTAGATTTTCAAAAATGACTTATATTTTCAGAGCCGGTCATGAAATTTAGGAGATCTAAGGCGATTTTTTAACGATTTCAACTAAATTTTTTTTTCAACGAATTTAGGAGTCTAATTTTTTTTTGGGACCTATGTATATATAAATTTCTACATAAAATTTGGAGGCCCAAGATCAAAGTTTAATCCGGCATCGTATGTTCTCTGCATGGGCTCTTCTTACATAATCTACGTCTTTTATTTAATTTCCTGATACGATTGTGTCTTGGTTTTCCATTTCCTTACTGTGCTTCGATCAAAATGAACCAAACTTATTAATCTGACAATGCTTATGGTTATATCAATATGAATCTTTGAAAATCGTTATGCCTAAGCAGGCCGTCTCAAACATAAAATAGGCCATGAGCTAAAAATGTTTTGAAACCATTTCTTTATACACATTTAAAAAAATGGACCCTTATCTAGACTAGAAAAATTAAAAAAAAATGTAATGGGTCATGTGCAAATGCATCCTCCAACATATGCCTTGGGCCGGGCGTGCGCCTAAGTGTTAAGTGGAGACGATGACATAGCAGTAGCGGTTAGATGGAGCAGCACAAGCATGCCTTACTAAATGTTGATCCTGTGCGTTTTACTTACTTCCTTGGCTGCCAAGAGTATAGTAGTATGCAGAACAACTTAACCCACCAGACACGCCTGGGTTATAAAAAAAATAATAATCATTAGTATTACCTTAATTCATAAATTTAATCCCCTAGTTGAAATTTGTTTAACGATTGACTGCAGATCTACGGCACTTTATCAGCATCTACAAAACGATCGGATTACAGTAATGACAAAAACCATTGGCTTATTTTGGAGGACGTTAATAATCTATCAATCGATGGTGGCTCGGCGGGGATTGTTGATGGCAACGGAAAAATCTGGTGGCAAAACTCATGCAAAATCGACAAATCTAAGGTATGCATAGTCCACCAATCACTATATATGATATTCATACTCATAACTAAATTTCATCTTGCTAATATTAATTGTCCTCCTTCTTTTTAATGCAGCCATGCACAAACGCGCCAACGGTACGTAAATACAAAGCTCCAGACATGCATATAACTAAAATAATCCACAATTAAGTGATTGATTGCAAAAATTGGCACGTGTATTTTTCTGTTTATGTAGGCTCTTACACTGTACAACCTAAATAATTTAAATTTGAAGAATCTGAGAGTGAGAAATGCGCAGCAGATTCAGATTTCGATTGAGAAATGCAACAACGTTAAAGTTAAGAATGTTAAGATCACTGCTCCCGGAGATAGTCCCAACACGGATGGTATTCATATCGTTGCTACTAAAAACATTCAAATCTCTAATTCAGATATTGGGACAGGTATAATGATCCGTACATATTATTCAGTTTTCTTGATCTGTATGTATAATTAGTTAATAATGTTTATGGTTGATTTTCCATAGGTGATGATTGTATATCCATTGAGGATGGATCACAAAATGTTGAGATCAATGATTTAACTTGCGGCCCCGGTCACGGCATAAGGTAAATATGTACCTTCTTTTCTGAATAATAAAAATAATATATTTTACCTTAATAGTTTTTACACATATATAATTAGAGTACATATACAACATACTGACCTTTATTTATCTTTATATGAGAAGCATTGGGAGCTTGGGGGATGACAATTCCAAAGCTTATGTCTCGGGAATTAATGTGAATGGTGCTACTCTCTCTGAGACTGACAATTAATAGCAGTTCTGAGTATGGGCCTTCTGATTCTCATAATGGACTTGTGAAAGAAGTCCATGATCAACCTGAAGCCCACCTTCTATCAGCTCCCTCAATGGATAAAGCAGTCAAACCTCAACGTCTCTGCTCACGTTCAAACCGTAAGTGTCGTACGTCCTTGCCAGCTCATGGTGTGCCCGTTGCAAATAGATTTGGTCCTTTGTCATCATGTGCTGTCATGTGCTAGGGCTTTCCGTTGAATAAGATAAGCTCCTGCACCAATATATAAGGGCAGAGAGTCTTACTCTGTAATGTGTGCAAAAAAGATAAATAAAGAGATATATTCATAGTTTCTCTGGTTTCCTTTTGTCTTCATGGTATCAGAGCCATGGATGAAAATGAAGCTCTCTCTGCGCCATCTCTAAGTATAAACCAGTGTGTCACACTAAAGTTATCTTCCACAAACTACCTCTTGTGGAAAACTCAGTTCGAATCTTTCTTATCAAGTCAGTCTTTGCTGGGTGTTGTTAATGGAGCTTCTCCTCGTCCTCATCCGACCATTACAGTTCGTCAAGGAGATATCAATGTTGAGCAAGCAAACCCTGAGTTCCTGAGATGGATACGCAAGGATCAGTTGGTTATGGCTTGGCTTTTTGGTTCTCTCACTGAAGAGGCACTCCGATCAGTATACGGACTTCATTCAGCCCAAGAAGTGTGGTTCTCTCTGGGAAAGAAGTACAACCGTGTCTCTGCAACAAGAAAGCTAGATCTCCAACGCAAACTACAAGGTATGTCTAAGAATCAAAAGACTATGACTGAGTACCTAGGAGATGTCAAAAGCGTATGTGATCAGCTAGACTCCATAGGATGTCCTGTCAGTGAACAAGAAATGATATATGGTGCCTTAAGTGGTCTAGGAAAAGAGTATGAATCTATCTGCACTGTGATTGAGCACTCCATGGACTCTGTTCCGGAAATGGTCTTCGAGGATGCTGTGTTTAAGCTGGTAAATTTTGATGATAAACTTCAAGTGTATCATCAACAAACTGAGGTCAATCCACATCTTGCTTTTCATACCGGAAGAGGATATTCAAATAACAGAGGCAGAGGCAACTATAACAACAGGGGGAATTACAGAGGACGTGGATCAAACGCTTACTCTACTCGTGGCCGTGGTTTTCATCAACAGTTCACAGGGAATACAAGCTCTGGAACTACTGCTAAACCAACTTGTCAGATCTGTGGCAAATATGGTCATTCAGCAGCCCGGTGTTACAGTAGGTTTGATCCGAACTACCAGGTTCCCGACATGCCTCATAATGCGCTTACAGTTATGAAGCTCTCCGATCAAGAACAGACTAATGGAAACGAGTGGTATCCTGACTCTGCAGCAACAACGCACATTACAAACAACTCCACTCAACTTACGTCTGCTCAACCATATCAAGGGAGTGATCAAGTGATGGTTGGTAACGGTGATTTTCTTCCTATCACTCACATTGGCACAGTTCCCTTACATACATCTCAAGGTATAATTCCACTCTGTGATGTTCTTGTCTGTCCAGAGATTACAAAGCCACTCTTGTCAGTATCAAAGTTAACAACAGACTATCCGTGTGAGATTACTTTTGACTCTGACTTTGTATTTGTTAAGGACAAGCATACAAAGAGGGTGATCACTCAGGGCAAAAGAAATAAGGATCTGTATGTGTTGAAGGATGCGAAATATGAAGCTTTCTACTCTACCAGACAAAGAGCTACAAGTATGGGGATATGGCATAAGAGGCTAGGTCATGCTCATAAAGAAGTCCTTCAACTTCTGGCCAGACACAACTCTATCGTTTTAAATAAAGACAGCACACCCTTGTTATGTGATGCTTGTCAGTTAGGAAAAAGCTGCAGACTTCCGTTTTTGTCTTCAGATACTGTTTCAGTCAAGCCTCTTGAGAAGATTCATTGTGATATTTGGGGACCTAGTCCAATGATTTCTTCTCAAGGTTTTCGATACTATGTTATCTTTGTAGACAGTTTTTCAAGATTCACCTGGTTTTATCCGTTAAAGTTGAAATCAGACTTCTTCTCAGTCTTCTTACAGTTTCAAAAGATGGTTGAAACACAGTTTCATGAGAAGATTAAGCAGTTTCAATGTGATGGAGGAGGTGAATTTATCAGCTCAGTTTTTCTATCACATTTGGCAAGCTGTGGAATCAAACAGCTGATGTCGTGTCCTCATACCCCCCAGCAGAATGGAGTCTCTGAAAGGAAGCACAGACATATCACCGAAGTTGGAATTACACTCATGTATTGCAGTAGAATCCCACAACAGTTTTGGGTGGAAGCATTCTTTACTGCGACTTTTCTTGGGAATCTTCTACCATCCTCTGTCTTGTCTGATAGTAAGAGTGCATATGAGATGTTATATGGTAAACCACCAGACTATACAGCGTTGCGATCTTTCGGGTGTAAGTGTTTTCCTTATCTACGACCTTACATGAAGAACAAGCTTGATCCTAAGTCTCTGGCGTGTGTTTTTCTTGGATATAATGAAAAATACAAAGGCTATAGGTGTCTATATCCTCCTACTGGCCGAGTATACATAAGCCGTCATGTGCTATTTGATGAATCTCAGTTCCCTTTCAGTGATATATACAGCAGTTATCACAGGCAAACTGAATCTCCTTTGCTACAGGCATGGCGTCTGGTTAATCTGCAGTCTCAAGAACAATCTCTTCCATCTTCATCAGATGTTCAGGAAGATCTCCCTCCCCGACAATGCACTGTTCCTCCACATCCTCTACCTCTACCTACTACTCCTCCTCATGCTGAGCCTCATATCTCGGATGGTAGTGCCTCTTCCACATCAGATTCGAGTTCTTCTTCTGATAACTCTCCGAGTGATGAGGAACCCACAGCAGTTGCTCCTCCACAGGTTGTAGAGGTTCCCCCTCATCCTATGACCACAAGAGCGAGGTCGGGTATTTCAAAGCCTAATCCGAAGTACGCATTAATCACAGTGAAAGACAGTGCACAGGAACCTAGAAGTATAAAGGCTGCACTAAAAGATGCTGAATGGAGGCGTGCAATGGGAGTTGAGATCGATAATATGAAGGAAACAGAAACATACACTCTTGTCCCTCCTGCACCAGATCAAAATCCCCTAGGATGCAGATGGGTATATAAAAACAAGTTGAATGCAGATGGAACCCTTCTCAAACGCCGTGCTAGACTGGTTGCTAAGGGCTATGAACAAGAAGAAGGTGTTGACTATGTTGAGACTTTCAGTCCAGTTGTGAGAACTGCAACAATTCGAACAGTGCTTCATGTGGCTGTGACTAAACAGTGGGATATCAAGCAGTTAGATGTCCAAAATGCTTTTCTCCATGGTGATCTCAAAGAGACAGTATATATGATGCAGCCACCTGGTTTCGAAGATCCGGCAAGTCCTGACTTTGTGTGTAAGCTGCAGAAAGCTATATACGGTCTTAAGCAAGCTCCTCGAGCATGGTTCGACAAATTCAGTAACTTTCTCCTTGCGTTTGGTTTCAAATGTAGCTTTCCTGATCCGTCTCTCTTCATATATCATCACGGCTCGTCGGTTATATATTTGCTTCTCTATGTTGATGACATGATCTTAACTGGGAATGACAACAAGGTGATTGCTGCACTTCTCACACAGCTCAACCAGGAGTTTCGTATGAAGGATATGGGTGACATACATTACTTTTTGGGGATTCAAGTTCACCGATACAGTGACGGTCTCTTCATGAACCAGTCGAAATATGCTCATGATTTGCTGATAAGTGCAGGAATGCAGGACTGTGCTCCGATGCCTACACCTCTGCCAGTAAAGCTCGATAAACTGCGTGGTCAAGATGAACTATTCGCAGAACCATCATATTTCAGGAGTTTAGCAGGTAAACTCCAATATCTGACTCTTACGAGACCAGACCTGCAGTTTGCGGTCAACTACATCTGTCAGAAAATGCATCTGCCTAGTTCCTCTGATTTTGCTCTGTTAAAACGAATCCTCCGGTATGTGAAGGGAACACTTGAACACGGCTTGACTATTAAGACTGCTACAGACTCGACACTGCTTTGCTATAGTGACAGTGACTGGGCTGGATGTAAGACAACAAGACGATCAACCGGTGGATTCTGTACTTTTCTTGGCTCAAATCTGATCTCGTGGTCTGCCAAAAGACATGAAACAGTCTCCAAATCCTCAACGGAAGCTGAATATCGGACGATGTCCTTAGCTGCTTCTGAAGTGGCTTGGCTTCAAAGTCTTCTTCATGTCATGGGACTTGAGCAGCAGGTTACACCACTCTTATTATGTGATAACCTTTCTGCGGTCTGTCTTGCTGCAAATCCCATGTTTCACAAGAGAACAAAGCATTTCGACATTGATTTTCATTATGTTCGGGAAAGAGTGGCTATGAAGAAGATCGAGGTCAAGCACATATCTGCAACTCTGCAACTTGCTGATGTCTTCACCAAGTCTTTGGCACATGACTCGTACTTCAAGCTTCGCGCCAAACTCGGTGTCTCTGTTCTTTCGCCACTGAGTTTGAGGGGGCGTAATAGCAGTTCTGAGTATGGGCCTTCTGATTCTCATAATGGACTTGTGAAAGAAGTCCATGATCAACCTGAAGCCCACCTTCTATCAGCTCCCTCAATGGATAAAGCAGTCAAACCTCAACGTCTCTGCTCACGTTCAAACCGTAAGTGTCGTACGTCCTTGCCAGCTCATGGTGTGCCCGTTGCAAATAGATTTGGTCCTTTGTCATCATGTGCTGTCATGTGCTAGGGCTTTCCGTTGAATAAGATAAGCTCCTGCACCAATATATAAGGGCAGAGAGTCTTACTCTGTAATGTGTGCAAAAAAGATAAATAAAGAGATATATTCATAGTTTCTCTGGTTTCCTTTTGTCTTCAACAATGGAGTAAGAATCATGACTTATCAGGTAACTGATTTTGTTTTTTTGTTTTGTTTTTCTACACCCCCTCTTTTACAAATTTCTCGGATGGAGCAGTTTGATTTGAAGTTCATAAAAGATAGGAAGTTACAACTTTACTTCCAAGCCCATCCGATCGTGTTGGTAACATCACAAAAACAGTGCTCCATCACTAAAAATACACTTATTGATTTTAGGGAGGGTCAGGAACTGCCAAGAACATTAAATTTCAAAACATTCGTATGGAAAATGTCAAGAATCCGATCATAATTGACCAGAACTACTGTGACAAGGACAAATGCGAACAACAAGTAATTGTTTGATTGATTAATTAATTTGATTTGCCCAATTTCTTTTACTTTTTTTTTGTTTTTTAAAGCTACACTCACTCGGCTTGAAATGTGAAATATGTTTGACTAGGAATCTGCGGTTCAAGTGAACAATGTCGTGTATCGAAACATAAAAGGTACGAGCGCAACAGATGTGGCAATAATGTTTAATTGCAGTGAGAAATATCCATGCCAAAGTATTGTGCTTGAGAATGTGAACATCAAAGGAGGAAAAGCTTCTTGCGAAAATGTCAATGTTAAGAATCAAGGCACCGTTTCTCCTAAATGCCCTTAATTACTTAGCTGATTCCGTAATATTCATATATAATTATTATGTATGTAATTGTAGCTGCGTGTATATCGTTCTCTACGTATTGATTCTTGATATATATAGAATACTAAAGATATATGGGAATATACATACAATAGTCGAGATTATTGTTGTCTTGTATATGATTCACTGGTGATGATTGCTTGTCCATGAATATATGAATCATATTATTTGTTTAATATTTTGTTTTACTATTAAACTTTTCCAGTAATGTGCTTTGATTGTTATAATATCTTTTTATATATAACTAGATTTTGACTCGTGCCGGTTTTTTGAGTACTAATGTTTTAGGCTACACAATCAATAAATTAATACAATCTGATGGTATATATTATCTAACTTTATAAGAAATGTTTGTGTGGTTTATAATATTATTAGTATAAAATTTATGAATTTTGTATTTTGTAACAATTTATTTTGAAAGAAAATTATTAAGTAACAATATTGTTTTTCAATTTTTTTATTTCTAAGTTTAAAATATATGTGGAAATTAAATTAAGTTAGACATACGTAATAGAGAAGCAAATTTTTGGGATACTGTTAAAAGTATTTTACATAATTTTGAATTTTTGTTTATAAAGTAAAAGTAAATTAAATTTTTAATTATTTTAATGATAATTAAAATTTTAGTTAACTAATTTTAAAAAATAAAAATGGTCCAAGCTGAAAAATCACACATGAAATAAGTAATGACTTCTATTTTAATAATATAGATGCCATTGGTCTAATTTTCAACGGATTTGAAGATAAAAGTTGACAAGAACTTTTGCTTATTTTTAATGTGTTGTCTTTTTGAAATAATAATCATAAAAAATTATGAAAATTCCAAAAGCAGTGTCCATAGAATAAGTAAGTTACATTATTAACGATGTCTTCAAAATTAATGAGATTACATAATGTTAAGAACTTAATCAAAGAATTGAGCTTAATTCAACAGGTGAGCTTTGTAGCAGCCAAGTTTCAAAGACTAAGTGGTTAAATTAACAACTATATCGATTTTAATACAAAAAATAAATAATACAATTTCAAAATAAGATTTATATGGCATTGGCTTATTTTGAGTGTAAGATTTTGGCAGGTGATATCAATGGTGGGGTTGGTTCATCTTGTTTTATATCTGCAACTTCTTATTTTGTTATACATCAATGTGTCAGCTCGTAAAGAAAAATCTCACCACCCAAAAAATATCTATTGATCATAAGGAAATCAAAAAAATGCTCAGACAGAAAGGAATGTGAACTTATAAAAGTGTAACTCTCAGAACTTTAAAAAGTCAAGTGATTGGCATATTAAAAGTGTAAACTCAATTTCGTAATTCCATGTCAAGAAACCTCTCTGTCTCCGGTCCGGTGATGTTTCGAATCTAGTGGAACGCCTCCTCTACTTCAGATCTACTTCACGGAGTGGTGATGAGACGGAAAAGCTCAGTTAGATAAAGAAGTACTGGTCCATGCTCCACATTCCGATCCTAAAGCCATTAGTACTCTGATTTTATTGGTTTAACTTGGAGGAGCTTCTGGTCCTATTGGTTGAGTCTGTTTTGTCTATCATGGCTGTTTGGTCAACCGGACGTTTTTGTCCGTTTTGGGCTCATGAACGAAACTGTGAAAGCTGGGGATTATCAAGCCTAGTCGATATTATGCCTCCCGTGTATGATCTATTGGGACAAGTTCTACACTCAGATCATGATGGACCTATATTTTTGATGGGAAAATTTCACTTATACCCTAAATTTGATATTAGTTGATAAATTTACATTTGATTTGATGAATTATTATTTTAAAAATACCTTAATTTTTTTAATGAAAATAGACTTCATTAAATTTTCTAAATATTAATAAAAAATTTAGAAATTCAAATTCACCCCTTTAACATTAAAACCTAAACAATAATCACTAAAGTGTAAACTCAACTTTTAATATATTTTTGATAATGTGTATTTTTGAAAAGTGATATTTAACTTATGTTATTCTTGACAATTTCTCTAATTTGATCTGGTATTGTAAATCGGTCTAGAGTTTTGTTTTCAATGTATTAGTATTTGTTTCGTCACATGGAATTGAATTTAGGTTGTTTAAGTGATGATTTCACTTCGAATCGTGGTCTGATATTTATCTTGTTATGGTTGAAAAAATGCAATAATGTTCGGTTAACTAGCGTTAGATCCAATTTAATGATTCAAGATGATACTCTGACTACATCATTGTATATGGTCCAACTCTGTAGAAGTCAAATGATTTGTACATTTGAATTGATTGATATGAATGTGACATTGAGCCAAAAAAAAAAGGTAGTGATTCGCTAAACTACAGAAGTCTAAAACAATGAAGCATGATAAATATTTAAAAAAGAAAAAAAGAATTGCCCACAACTTATAAAAAGTCTAGTGAGAGGTTGAGAGCCCAATAACGAAAATGTAATGAAGCCTTAAAGCCCAGTGAGAATGGTTGACTTTGAATAGATGAAGAAGATAGGGAATCACGTTGACTTTCCTTTCCAACCCTGGTTCTTCTGCGAGTTTTCTGTTAAATCTAAATCCTCGGAATCTCTGAGATTTTCTTGATGATTCCATTCTTTTATTGATTAGCATAACTTTTTCTCTTCAATGGGGACTCCAGAGTTTCCAGATCTGGGGAAACACTGCTCCGTTGATTATTGCAAGCAGATCGATTTCTTACCATTCACATGCGATCGCTGCATCCAGGTTCCTTTTGATTCCTCCTTACATACAATGATCACCATCTCTCCCTCTCTGTTACCATCTACGATTTTAATTTGTTTTTTTTTTTCAGATTTGATCAGTCGCATTTTGAAGAATTTGATGCTAAAACTATTTAAAAATACGTTTTTTTAATGTCTGAATCCGTGAAAAAACTTGTTTTTTTCTTTCTTTCTTGTAGGTGTTTTGTTTAGATCATCGTAGCTATATAAAACACTCTTGTCCGAAAGGAAACAGAGGAGATGTAACGGTCGTTATCTGTCCGTTATGTGCTAAAGGAGTTAGGTTAAACCCTGACGAAGACCCAAACATCACTTGGGAGAAACACGTTAACACAGACTGTGATCCCTCAAGCTACGAGAGAACTGTCAAGAAGAAGAAATGTCCTGTTCCAAGATGCAGAGAGTCGTTAACGTTCTCCAACACTATCAAATGCCGAGATTGCGGTAACGAACATTGCTTGAAACATCGGTTTGGACCTGACCATAGTTGCTCTGGACCTAAGAAACCTGAACCAATGAGTTTCTCATTCATGGGTTTCTTGAGTACAACAAACACTAAAGAAGCTCCCACGTCATCAGCTTCAAGATGGTCTAGTCTTTTAGCTTCTGCGGAAGCAAGTATCAGAGATCTCGGTAATGATATTAGCCAGAAGTTACAGTTTTCGAGTGGCGGCGATGGTAACTTAGAGAGGAATGGGAAACAGAACGGTGGTAAAGTTACGGTTGATGTTTGTCCGAAATGCAGCAAAGGGTTTCGTGAACCGGGGGAGCTTTTGAAGCATATTGATAAGGATCATCGTGGTACTTCTATAGCTTAGAGAAGCATGGAAGTGAATTGGTTTAGTATTTGTGTGATTGTATCATTTTTGTTGTTGTAACATTCTTTGAGATCGGTTTTGGTTTGGTCGGTTTCGGTTTTCTGAGTTATGAAATATATAAAACCGGTTGATGAAAGCAGGAATATGTTAAGGTTTGATACATTCATCATCATTGATGAAACTATGAGCCTTAGTTCCACAAATATTTTAAGCATAGAGTTGTATTATTGCCTAATGTCTTTAAGAAAGCTGAAGTTGAAAGAGCTTTGTTGGCCATTTCTTGTAGCTCTCTTCTAACCACACAACATCAAATATTGATATTGTGATCAAGATGATGAGTATACTGCTTTTATATTGCATATTTTCTTTAAGACAAGTTAAAGATGTTACACTGAAGAGTTGAAAAAAAAAAACAGTTGTGAAGTTATGATAACCCTTCTTCTATGTTGTTTTATATCATTAAAAAGTGTCCTATCATTACACATTTATTCATTAGTCTTGTATGCTTATTTATGTAAAATGCATAATTTATCTTGCAAATTTTTACATAATAAAATAGAAAATATAACTTTTATGTACTTTTACATAAAAGTTCTTTACATAATAACAGAATAAGAAATACTAACTTATATACTTACACATAATTGTTTTACACATAATAAAATAAGAAAAAAAAGGAGAAATATTTTTGGATGACTTTAAAAATGTTTTTGTCACAAAAATAACGTTTAAGGAGAAAAATGATCAAAATATTTATACCTTTGGATTAATTAATCTAGATTTAGGGTTTAGAGTTGAAGTGATGTTTTAGAGATAGGTTTAAAATTAAAAAAAAAACATATTAAATTTCAAAATAAAATTTTATTTAATCATTTTTAGTGTTATTTTTGTGACAAAAACTTAAAAAGTTGAAAAATTATTCAAATAAATATAAAGTATATACGTTGACAAAAAAAAGTCTTATACAAAAATTTAAACTTTCGTAATAACTACAAATAAATATATTCTAGGTGATATCTACCAAACTACATTTAAGTGTATTATATAAGCTTTTGCAGCAAATCAACGGTGGCATAGCACTATCATCTACCACATGGGCTGAGCGTTGGCAACTGCGCTATCGCCGTTGGATCTCTATACTTAAGGGAAATAAAAAGTTCAGACGTAAACCCTAACACTTGATTAGATTAGATAAAAAGTAAAGAATAGAAAAAGACCTTGGACGTAACTATCACGAGTAACCGCCATTGGATCTCTATAAATTAAGACCGTTGAGATATACATTAAGCACTTTCTTCGCAGCTTCCTCGTCTTTAAAAAGTTTAGAAATAAGAGCCAAGACTCGGCGTATAGTCAACTACTGCAAGTAATCAAGCGGCCATGGCGGTTGTAACGGCGGATAAAGGTGGTGAGATAGTGAAGTCACGTACGGACGAGAGAGAATATAGGAGGATTGTTCTAAAGAACTCTCTTCAAGTGTTGTTAATCAGTGATCCAGAGACTGAAAAGGTAAAGATCGATTCATGTTCTAGTCTTAATGCTTAAAAAGAAGAAAGCTGAAAACTGATTCATTGTCTGTCTACGTTGATCTTAGTGTGCTGCTTCCATGAACGTTAACGTTGGATCATTCTCTGACCCAGAAGGATTATATGGACTAGCTCACTTCCTTGGTACGTTTCTTCATCACTACTTCACTCACTTTATATCAAAAGTGGAGTTTGTTGGATTTGATAGTCATGTGCAATTATATCTGATTTATTTTTTTGAGGGATGTCAAGAGCATATGCTGTTTTTTGCAAGTGAAAAATATCCAGAGGAAGATAGTTACTCCAAGTACATCACAGAGGTAACATTCTTCTTCTCCATCTCTTAAATACATGCTTGAGAGAAAATGTGATGTGCTTATTAAAACTCTGTTTTTTTTTCTTTTTTTGTCTCTCTTTGTTTTAGCATGGAGGGAGCACAAATGCTTATACATCCAGTGAGGACACAAACTACCATTTCGATATCAACACAGACTCTTTTGATGAGGCTTTGGACAGGTAGAACTTACATTTCTGTTTTGCTTTACCAATCTTATTTGTTTTTTTCATGGATTCTTATGTTTAATGCCTAACAGGTTCGCACAGTTCTTTATCAAACCACTTATGTCGGCTGATGCGACCATGAGGGAGATCAAGGCTGTCGACTCTGGTTAGCTTCTTGCCTTTCTTGATAGCTTTCATGTTGCAGTTTGTTAATTAACAAAATTCTAATGAGTTCTATCTTATCCAGAGAATCAGAAAAACTTGCTATCTGATGTTTGGCGTCTGCGTCAGGTATTTTTCCTCTGCTCTCACGAGCAAACATATGGGTTGACTTTATCCATTTAGTTTTTTTTTTTTTTTTTTTTGAAACACTCTTTATCCATTTAGTTACAAGAATGAGTTCTATTGATTATCTGTGGAATAGAAAGTACATAGGAACTAAAGATGTTGATGTGTATCTAGCATCTAACGTGAGTGTTTTGTCTTCCTTTGTCGTTCACGCAGTTACAGAAGCATCTAAGTAGAGAAGACCATCCATATCACAAATTTAGTACAGGTTCATGTTCCACCTATGATCTTTTATTGTTCATGATAACTAGATGTGGTGCTGTGATACATAAGAAAAGTCAGTGGTCTCTATTGCTAAGAAAGCTATATATTTTGCCTAGGTAACATGGACACTCTTCATGTACGACCCGAAGCAAAAGGGGTAGATACAAGGAGTGAGCTACTTAAATTCTATGATGAACACTATTCTGCCAACATCATGCATCTGGTTGTTTATGGAAAGGGTAGGTTTAGGCAGTAACCTAAAACTCAAAATTTTGAATAAACCAAAGTATTAACACATTTAAAATGTGTAACTCTGGATATCTTCAGAAAACCTTGATAAAATTCAAGGCCTAGTGGAAGAGTTGTTCCAGGAAATTCGAAACACCAACAAGGCCATCCTTAGATTTCCTGGTCAACCCTGTACTCCAGACCATTTACAGGTCTATCTCATCTATAGAATCTATTTGAGACCAAGATAAGTTCATGCTATGATTTTTCTATGGTTGGTGATGTTTTTCTTTCTTTGGTTATAGGTTCTTGTGAAGGTTGTTCCCATAAGGCAGTATCATGATCTTACTGTTACATGGCCTATAACTCCTACTATCCATCATTATGAAGAAGCACCATCCAGGTACCTTTGTCATCTAATTGGTCATGAAGGCGAAGGAAGTTTGTTTCATGCCTTAAAAATCTTGGGTAGGTTTTCTCTGGGGACAAACTAATAGTAAGTTTATAGCTTACTATTTACAAGGGTGTTTCTTGCTTTATCTTTTATTCTCCTAGACACTTTCATAGGTTGTCTCTTTATGCTTTAGAAACTGCATATATTTGTTCTTTTACTTGTAGTTGGTAGCTATAAATTTCTGTCCTGGCCTTTGTACTTCCACAGGATGGGCAACGGGACTGTATGCTGGTGAAGCAGGCACGATGGAGTATTCTTTCTTCAATGTTTCCATTGGTCTTACAGATGCTGGCCATGGTTGGTTTCTGTGTATTCTTTCTTAATATTCAAAGGTAGATCTTTCTTATGTTAAAAGGATGATTTAGTTTTGTCTCTTGCTTGGTATACAGAGCACATCGAAGATATTATAGGATTATTGTTCAGACACATAAAGCTTTTACAACACTCTGGTGTTTCCCAGTGGATTTTTGATGAGGTATAGCCAATGATTTTGTCGGCTTGTCTAGTATTCCTATTGACTCATTGTCATTAAAAACTTTGATACATATCTTTCATTATTTATTGAAGATCGCAGCTATCTCTGAGACAAGTTTTCATTATCAAGCCAAAACACACCCCATTTCTTATGCAACGGCTATTTCATCAAAAATGCGGGTAATACTATTTTCTTCTCATACCTTTTCTGTTGTGTAAGTTTGTTACATTTATTTATATCTGCTTTAATCTATATGTGGCGTTGCAAATTATACTTCAGATATACCCAACCAAGCATTGGTTGGTTGGATCATCACTGCCTTCCAAATTTAATCCAGCTATTGTACAAAAGGTTCTAGATGAGCTTTCTCCCAGTAATGTTAGGTAAGTCTCTCTTCCTGAAATGCATCTTGCCCAAGCATTGATGACCTGATGTATTCTTTTGCCCTACCTTCTACTCTGCTCTAATTTGTAAACATTGTATTTTGTTTTATTTAATCTGAGAAGAGCTGAAGATATGATGCTTAATATTTTTTATTGTTACCAGTCATATGATCTCTAGTTTATGCAACGCCATAAGATTTTAAGTGCTTTATGTTCATGTTCATGGAATTTACATATAGTTCAAGCATTGATATCCTGACTGCTAGTAAGCTTGTCATGTCTCGCAGTATCTAATCCCATTCTATTTGTAGAATCTTTTGGGAATCAAATAAATTTGAAGGGCACACTGACAAGATTGAGCCATGGTATAATACTCCATATTCTCTTGAGAAGATAACCAAGTTCACCATTCAGGTTGCCTTTTGATATGTTTATGAATCTTAGTTTTGTTTTATATTCTGTTTATTTGATAAATATTTTCCTATTTAACTCTGGAAGAAAGTGCAACTATGGTTTGTGCTAAAGCTAAGCAGCTTAGCAATTACAGGAATGGGAACAGTCTGCCCCTGATGTAAACCTGCTTCTACCAATACCTAATGTCTTCATTCCTACAGATTTGTCATTAAAAGATGTAAAAGATAAGGTTCAGTACCATCACTCAAGTTACACTTCACAAATGTCTTTTGAAGTTTAATTTTGTAAAGCAGCCATCTCAGATTGCATAACTAAGTTTTGGAACAGGAAAACTTTCCTGTTATGTTGAGAAAGACATCATTCTCAAGACTATGGTATAAGCCTGACACAAAGTTCTTCAGACCCAAGGCATATGTTAAGATGGATTTCAACTGCCCCCTTGCAGTCAGTTCTCCTGACGCTGTAGTTCTTTCCAGTATCTTCGTTTGGTTGCTAGAGGACTGTTTGAATGAATATGGTAAGATTTGAAAATGCTTCATCAACATGACGAGTTTTGCGCTTTATGTTGCATGTTTTATGTTATTATATCATGAAAACTAATTCATCAATATATACCTCTATGTTTCAGCTTATTATGCTCAGGATGCTGGTCTTTACTATGGATTAAATCTTTCGGACAATGGATTTGAGGTGGGTTTGTGAAGCTTTCTTGTGTCTTTTTTCTTCCAGTGCATTTCATGTTTGGCTAAAGTGTTTTTCATTTACAGCTCTATCTTGTTGGCTTTAATCACAAATTGAGAATCTTGCTAGAAGCTGTCATTCAAAAGATAGCAACATTTGAAGTTAAACCTGATAGGTTTTCTGTTATCAAGGTAAACTTGTACATGGTGCAGCTTCCTCACTTCATCTAATAAGCCTTGTTACCAGAATTACTGAACCCATGTTTTGTTTTTGCTTCCCTATCCTGTCATAGGAAATGGACACAAAGGAATACCAAAACTGCAAATTCCGACAACCATTTAGTCAAGCAACCAGTTACTGCTCACTGGTCTTACATGACCAGACTTGGCCTTGGACTGAGGAACTAGATGCTCTATCACATACGGAGGCCGAAGACTTAGCAAATTTTGTTCCAATGATGTTATCTAGGGTATTCGTTGAGTGCTATATATCAGGTATCAACATTATCTCCATGTAGTATCTGATCACTAACCCTTTTGGCTTTTCTTATAGACTTTGTAATGTCTCATTTCAGGAAATGTTGAGAAAGAAGAAGCTGTGTCAATGGTGAAGCATATTGAAGATGTTCTTTTTAACGACCCAAAACCTATTTGTCGTCCATTGTTTTCTTCTCAGCTCCTGACTAATAGGGTTGCAGAGCTTGGAACAAGAACCAAATACTTCTACCATCAAAAAGGCTCAAACCCTAAAGATGAAAATTCTGCTCTGGTACATTATATTCAGGTATAGTTTGTGACAAGAGTTAGTATATAATAAACTTGGAACTAAGTGGTCTGGTCAACAAGTTTTTTCTTTTTCTTGTAGATCTTGGTACTTATAATTGCATACTTTGGCTTTCTTGCTAACACACAGGTTCATCAAGATGAATTTACAATGAACGTGAAACTTCAGCTTTTCTGTCTCATTTCAAAGCAAGCCACATTTCACCAGCTCAGAACGGTGGAGCAACTTGGTTACATCACTTCACTTTCTAGAAGGTACAAAATAGTTTCTCAAATGTTAAGAGTACCGCCCATGAGTCCTTGTTGATACATTAGTAAAGTGTTCACTTTCTTGTAACATAGGAATGATTCTGGAGTCTATGGTGTACAGTTCATTATCCAGTCTTCAGTTAAGGTACCAAACCAGCCTGTTCGTCTCTGTACATTGGGACATTGCATAAGTCCTTTATTGCCTTGGCAGGGTCCTGGACATCTTGATTTGAGGGTCCAGTCACTACTCAAGGACCTTGAGAGCAAATTTTACAATATGAGCGATGAAGAATTCAAGGTGACCAAATATTATTAATACATCATAATTTCATGAAAACATACTTAACTGACATGACTTCCATCAACAGAGAAATGTAACAGCTTTGACAGACATGAAGCTTGAGAAACACAAGAACTTGTCAGAGGAATCTCAGTTTTACTGGGAGGAGATTCAAAACGGGACACTCAAATTCAACCGCATAGAAGCAGAGGTAAAATACAAACCCCAAATAAAGAGCCTCTTACTTGTTGAATGCAAATATTTTTCATAGTTTCAAACCATTAACACAGCTTCTTGGAGGTGTTGTTTTGTGGTTAGGTGGCTGCACTGAGAGAGCTAAAGAAGGAAGAGTTGATAGAGTTCTTTGACGAGTACATAAAGGTTGACGCACCAAGAAAGAAATCGATGAGCATATGCGTTTATGGAAGCCTGCATTTGAAGGAAATGGAGTCTGACAAAGCCAAAGTTGTATCACCATGCATAGAAATCGAAGACATTGTCGGTTTTAGAAACTCTCAACCTCTTTACGGGTCGTTGAGAGGATGAAGCCAGCTAAAACTGTGAGGAAGTACCTAACTATTTGAAAGGAAGTATATACACAAACACACTCATTTGTATTCATCTGATTGTTAAGAAAAACAAAGTTTAATCATACAAAAACAGAGTTATAAGATATATCTGATTATGGAATCAAATTTCTATAATTCTTGAAATAAATCTAGAAATATTATTGTTCATACTTCATGTTTAGTGACTTTTTAATTTGACTTACCTAATATGGAAGCAAGAAGCACGACAAGCCATATATTAATTCATTACAAACTTGGATCTTCTCTGAGTCTTATAAGTATGAAACTTGAAGAAAAAGAAAGAGAAGACTTTTAACTACAGACCGTTGACCCATCCCGGAAGACGCGAAGTCATCGGAACGGCGATGGTGGTTTAAAGAGAGAACGCTGCGGGATAATGATAGTGAAGAGATAGTGAAGCCCAGAACGGACAAGCGAGAGTATCGGAGAATGTGGTTAGGAAAATGTGGTTTTCTGTTTGAACTTTTGGTAATTTTATCTAAGGCCGTCCATAATTGGCGACCACAAGACTTTAGCAGAAGCATCTAACTAGTGAAAGTTGCTAATTATACAGTTGCTAATATATACGTTACTATTCACTGATTACTTAAGTTTACTATTCCTTTTCTTATCATACAGTTGCAGAAGCATCTAAGTAGAGAAAACCATCCGTACCACAAATTTATCACAGGTCTCATATCTTGCTTAATTATGTTTGGTATTGGTGTTGACTTGCATTCTTTCATTAATATTTGGTGTTCTTAAGCATAAGAAGAGTCAGTTTTTTTTCCTTGCCATTCCTACTAAGAAAGTGAGATTTGTGTTTAGGTAACATGGATACTCTTTTTGATACAAGGAGAGAACTTATAAAATTCTATGATGAACACTATTCTGCCAACCTCATGCATCTTGTTGTATATGGCAAGGGTAGGTTTTGGAGCTAACCCAAAACTAAAGTTTCTGTTCTTTCAGACAAATAAGAATATTAACATAACATCTCTGACATTCTCCTTGCTCTGGATTCATTCAGAAAACCTTGATAAAATTCAAGGTCTAGTGGAAGAGATGTTCCAGGAAATTCGAAACACCAACAAGGGTATCCTTAGATTTCCTGGTCAGCCATGTACTGCAGACCATTTGCAGGTTTTTGTCCTTTTTTTGCAGATTTAGCATTTATTTTGACACAAAGAATAGGTTAATGCCTGAATGTTTCTAAGGAGGTATCCTCCATGGTATTGTTTCATCGGTTTTAGATTCTTGTGAAGACTGTTCCTATAAAGCAAAGTAATATGCTGAGGATTTATTGGCCTGTAACACCAAGCATCCACCATAATGAAGAAGGACCATGCAAGTACCTTAGTCATCTAATTGGTCATGAAGGAGAAGGAAGTTTGTATCATGCCTTAAAAACCCTGGGTAAGTTCTCTTTGTTGCGCAAACAAAAGAAAGGTTTATCAGATTATACCTATAAGAGATTGGTTGAAAACTATTTTTAGTATGCAGTTGTCCATTATCTGTTTTACGAGTTGGTATAAATCATCTAGTTGAACTCACATAGTCCCTTGGGTCGCTTTTGCTGATTTTATTGCTTCTCCATTGCTTCTTTCCTTAATATTTTTTATGTGGACTTGTTTAGTAGCAGTTCTACATTTAGTAGTCTTGCGTAATTCTTCCTAATATATACTTGCAGGTTGGGCAACACAACTGTTTGCTTGTGAAGTAGACTGGACTACTGAGTTTTCTTTTTTTTTCAAAGTTCGGATTAATCTTACTGATGCTGGTCATGGTAGGTTTTTCTAAAGTTTATATTTTATTTTCTTCCATATTGTGCTAACTGCTAAACAGGTGGTGTGGTATTAGACCTATTGGTGGGGTTGACGTTTAGAAAGTACAGTGGTACATTCATTATGTGTTTGATATGATTTTATTTCTGATAGGTGTGCCATATACATGGGTCTCCATTTGTGAGTCTTTTATGTTTATGTTGATAATACTTTTGACTATAATGGGTTATCTAAACTAAATTTGGAAATTAATGTTTTGAGTGGTGTTGTGAATAGAGGAAGGACTCACCAGAATCAATCACTTCCAGCTTGTGTTTTCTCGTATTATTCTTAATAATGAGTCTCTATACCTTTTCTTTCTTGATGGTTTACAGAGCGTATGCAAGAGGTTTTAGGGTTGTTATTCACTTACATTCAGCTTTTACAACAATCTGGTGTTTGCAAGTGGATTTTTGATGAGGTATGGATGTTATTTAACTTGCCTGGAATACTATGATGTTTGTTTTTCACCCTTTCTCTTGCTAGAATTTCATTGGTTTTTATAGTGTTTATTACATCTATTGTTGTTATTGAAGCTCTCATCTAACTGTGAGACAAAGTTTCATTGTGAGGACAAGATACAACCATTTTCTTATGTTGTGGATGTTGCGTCAAATATGCAGGTATATTGTTTTCAGCTACTGTGTAGTTACTCGGCTTACCATTTCCTTACCTCTGTTACACTCTCTGCGAGCCGTACTCGATCACCCATATGAAACTAGATCTTGTGACTGAACTTCTTGCATTTTATATCAATAATAAACCTAATTTCCTGGCTTATACATTTCAGTTTTTCCTTGTTAATATTCTTTCTCCTTTTGCAATTATATTCAGATATATCCGACCAAGGATTGGCTGGTTGTTTCATCATTACCTCCTAAATTTAATCAAGTTAATGTACAAAAGGTTCTAGATGAGCTTTGTCCTACCAATGTTCGGTAAATCTCTGTTCTTGGCCTCTTGGCACATGCAGTTGATGATCCAAACTGTCTTTAGAATCTAATGCCATTACATTTGTAGACCGTTTTCTCCTTCCCAACACCTGACAAATAGGGTTGCAAAACTCCAAGAAGGAAAGAACACTTCTACCATCAAGAAGGCTCAAACCCTAGTGATGAAAACTCCGCTCTGGTTCATTATATTCAGGTATGTCAACATCAAGATTATCTTGGTACTAGCAAATGAGTTTAAAATATGTATGTGGAGGTTATGTTAATTTCTTGCTAATGGAAGTTTGTTTGCCACTAATAGGTTCATCAAGATGAATTTACCATGAACGTTAAACTTCAGCTTTTCCATCTTATTGCTAAACAAGCCACTTTTCACCAGCTTAGAACTGTTGAGCAACTTGGTTACATCACTTCACTTTCTCAGAGGTACATAGGAGTTAATGGAATCTTAAGAGTGCCCTTGAGTTCTTGTTATACATAAATAAGTGTTCTCTTGTCTGCAACATAGGAATGATTACGGTGTACAGTTCATTATACAATCTTCAGTTAAGGTACCAAACCTCGCATAATCTCTTTCTTGTTAATGCATCTCTCTTTAATTGTCTTTGGTTTTTTTTGGTTAATAGGGTCCAAGCCATATTGATTCAAGGGTCGAGTCACTACTCAAGAACCTTGAGAGTAAATTCTACGAGATGAGTGATGAGGAATTCAAGGTGAGATGGTTCTTCCTTTTCTTATAGGTCACCTGAAAGAGAGATATCATCTGCAATGCAATTAATCTCTCTAAATATGATGTATACCAGAGTAGTACTACATACTAACTAGCATGAGTTACTCCTCAGAGCAATGTTACAGCTTTAACTGGCGAGAGATTCAAAACGGGACACTCAAGACAATATCACAGCTCACTGGGGTTCTATTTGTGGTTAGGTGGCTGCGCTGAGAGAGCTAAAGAAGAAAGAACTGATAGGTTTCTTTGAGGAATACATAAAAGTCGACGCACCAAAAAAAAATACTTGAGCATATGCGTCTATGGAAGCCAGCATGTGAAGGAAATAGCGTCTGACATAGACGAAGTAGAATCACCGTCCATAGAAATCAAAGACATTGTCGGTTTTAAAAAGTCTCAACCTTTGTATGGGTCGTTGAAAGGATGGACTCAACTGAAACTGTGAGGAGGTGAGGTCACAAACTCTGCTCAAGGACATGCATGAACAAACACTCATATACCAAAAAGAACATTGTATATGTGAATCATTTATTTATCTGATTGTAAACTACATAGAGTTTTATCATTTATCATCGAGAAAACAGAGATTATAATTTATAAAAAGTTAATAAATAATGTATTATCATTTAGTTTTAGGGTTGATACGAAACAAGACTGCATGTATCATCTAAAAACATACAAGAAACAACACATGCCTCACGTAACGTCCTCAACATCTAGTTTGATCAGAAAGTGTCGGAATCCAGAGATGATTTTTTTTTGTCAACTCCAGAGATTTGTTAAATGTATCACGTAACCTCATAAGAACAGTTGTCTCAATCAATAAAGCAACATAAAAAATATATAAAAATCAAACATGGCTCACCAAAAAAAAATATAATATTACTTGTTTTTATGCCAAAAAAAAATTATTTTTTATTTTTGTTAGGAGAAAACAATCAAACAACAGAAAATAACAAGAGATCTCTAGCGTCATCATACCCTTGAGAAGACTTGAGACCACAATAAGCAGCAGTTCCGGGTCCTCCACCAACCAACCCGGTGGAATCTTGACCCGACCCACTGAAAACTCCACCTCCGAGTAAATCGGTGACGCCGTGATGGTGGTGGTGGCTGTCGGAAGGAGGATGGTAATAGAGACGCGCCGTCTGAGGACAATGAGAATGAAACCTCGCCGCTATTCTCACGCATGCATCCAATAGCTCCGTGTATTTCCCCATTCTTTGTGTGTTCTCTTTCTCCTAGAGAGAGAGAGAGATAGAGACGATGATGAATGAACTTTTTCATGTCAGCGTCGTATTTATATGATGCAATAAAGTCTCATCTTGATGGTTTTATATTTATTCTCTGTATTTTTTTCCTTGTTCCTCTGTTTTTTTTAATATTATTTCATATATGCTCCTCAAGCTTTTGTTTTTTTTCTTTTGCTTTCATCTCTTTATAATCTTTCAATACTTCATAAGTTAACATTTACTATTCATAATAAATTATGATTTTCCTCATTTCTATTATATAATTAATAAATGTGGAGTGCCATATAAAGAGGAGACTATGGTACTAAAATTTCAAATGATAAAGTATTTTTTGTCCAAAAAAGAAAGAAAGTATTTCTAGTCTAATTTGAATAAGCATCAACAGAATACTCATAAAACATGTGGAGTTGTTGGTTGCAAAGTCTTTTCGTAATTTTTAAACTCAATTTATTGAAAACCTTTTGGACTGCATATCTATATATAAAAGTATAAGGGTTGGAATTAGGGGAAACCGAAAAACTTATTCAGAAATGTAAATCTAAAAGGAATCTGGTTTTGCTTTTTCTTGAAATATTCCTTTCAGACAGTTAATAGGGCAATTGAATGAATCTGCGTCAGAGTGGGGTCGTCACTAATACCAAACAGTCGCCGCGTATTATTGACTGCGGCAAAACCGCAAAGAGTCAGCTTGAAACGTAAGCGTTTACTTTAAGCATCTTTCTCTCAATGGGTGGACTATATATCATCGACTTTTTGGACTTGTTTTAAAGGCATTTTGGACTTTTAAATCTGTAACGTATGGTGTTTTTTTTTAATTTAGAAGTTAGAAGTAACATACAACACATCACAAATGTCACATGACACTTTCATTTTGCACAGGGAACTTATGTAACTGTTACAACAAATATACTATTGTCAATTGATTTTCTTTCTGGGAATTATGTCAGCTGGTTTATATAGGTCAGCTTGTTTAAAAAATTTAGGTCAGTTCTTAATCTAAACCATAATCTTTTTATGGGCCTACAATAAGGTCTAATATAAAACAGATAAAGTCGATTACGAAAGTTACAGGCTCCACAATGCCTCGTTGTATGGTTTTCATGGGCCTACACTACAGACCAAACTATAATCTGATCAGGATTAACTAATTCCCTTAATTAATATCAACCGTTCAAAATGCTTCCTTTCATAGAGTCACTCAAGCCACCCTAAACCGCAACTCTCTCAATTCCGAAAAATACAAAGACAGTTTATTTGAAAAATGTCACAAAAGCAGATTGTTTCATTACCAACAAAAAAAAATACAGATAATTAAAATCATCAAAATATTATAAATGTTATTAAATTACAGACAATTAAAAATTATTGATCTATCATAAATGTTAAACCAAATAAGAAAATTTCACAGGATCGCAGAAAATTATAAGCGATGTATATCTCAATACAAACTCAATCATTTATTCATAACAAAAAAAAATACTAATATTAAAACTAAGAATAGTCAATGGTTTGACTAAGAATTCATTAACACTTCTACATCTGAATGTAGAGGGTTCAAACCCCCAAAAATGTAATGAAAAAAATGTTATAAGAAATTTTTAGCATGGCGCATGGCATACCATCGAATATGAATTTCACATGGCGGTTCGAAGCGGCACAGTCAAACATACATTCTTATCAGTGATAGAATTTTCGGTTGTAAAATCGTTTGTATAATATTTTTCTATCATTGTAATAGTATAACTAAATCATACGTAAAAAGAGTAAGAATAGTGATATACTGATAATTAATGTGGTAAATTCAGGACTTTTATATTTATTTACACCAGATATATTTGTAGGATAATATCGTTAATTTCTAGATTAGATTTACTAAAGCGATGTGTTTAATAAATAAAATTAAAAAGATTTAGGATAGACCCAAAACTAGACAAAACCCTACAAAAACGTATGTATACGATATTGTTAAATACACTATATTATGGGCGATAGAGAAAGATAAAGGAATAAAAAGATAATGGACAAGGAGGAAGCCTCTACAGCTAATCCGAAGTCTAGTCGAAGGGTTCCGAGAGTTGCTTATAGACTGCGAACACGGTTAGGGATGGCTCGACGAAGCGTTGGGGAACGGAAAGCCGAAGCCTTAGCTCTGGGCATGTCGTTTGCGGCTTTTGCCACTCTGGTTCGATCAATCTCTCTCCCTCTCTATGGCGTTTTTGTGTTAAAAGTTGTGCTAAAAAGTTTGGTTCTTTAGGTCTAAAATATCAATGATTGTTTGACCTAATTAGGTTTTCTTGGGAAACAATCAATTATATGTGTGAGTGTTTGTCGGGTTCACTTGCTACCTGATTGAAGTGGGCTTGAGTATCAGGAGCCCAGTAGACACCATTCACAATGAGAAGTAAAGTCAGCTGAAGGTTGGGCTTCAGGTTATCAAGATAGAGAAGCTGAGGCCCATATGTTAATCAGACTTAGCATCACTTATGGGCCATATAAGTGATGAACTTCGTCGTCTCCTTGCTGCAAGATACACGAAAAGGAGAAGGTTGTTACAGTCTGTACAGAGTAACAGACAAGAGAGAGATTCAAGAGAGAGAGAGTCTTATCTTGGCAAGAATCGCGTCGGAGAAGACGGAGAGCTGCTCGCGATCAAGCCGGAAAGAATCCGATTGCCGGTGGTGCACTTTCGGAGGTATCCTACTCGTTGTAACTCTGGTTAGAGCTATAGTCGAGTGTCTTAAGGTTACCGAGACTCTATATTGATTCTAAACAAGCTATAGTGAAGTTGAGAGCTGAGATCTCTCCCCGGACAATAGGAAACGAAGTCCGGGTTACCAAATCTTGTGTGTTGCTTGTTCTTCATGATTCTGATTAAACTCACCTGCAATCAACATAACCTCGTAAGAAACAGCTACAAGATCAATAACGAGAATAAGTAATAACAAGATAAACCTAACAAGTGGTATCAGAGCACAGGTTTGAGAAGGTTACTTTGGATAAGAGTAGCACAGATCGTGTTGTTGAATCGGTGAGGTTAACATTCTCGGAGCTTGATGGAGTCTGTTACGAGGTTCGAGATGGAGAAGTTTGATGGAAAAGGGGACTTCGGGATGTGGAAATTCAAAATGTTGATGCAACTTGAGTTGCAAGGACTTGGAAAGATACTACAAGATGACTTAGGAGAAGAGTCATCAGGTAAAGGTGATGAGGATTCGAAGCTGCAGCCTAAGGAGGATCTGGATCCTAAAGCTAAGGAGAAGGACATCAGAGCGAAAAATTTAATCTGCTCAAGTCTCACGAACATTGTACTGAGGAAGGTTATGAAGGAACAAACTGCAAAAGGAGTCTGGAAAGCTTTGGAAGCTGACTATCAAACCAAGACCTTGCCAAATAGGATTTATCTAAAGCAAAGTTTTGCAAGTTTCAGGATGTCAGAACAGAAATCTATTGAAGAAAACATGGATAATTTCCTAAAACTTGTGGATGATTTGGCAAGTCTCAACATCAGTGTCTCTGACGAAGATCAAGTTGTTCAGGTGTTGTCAAGCTTACCTCCTCAGTATGACTCGTTAGTACATACCTTAAAGTATGGAAACGGAAAAGAGACCTTGACCCTAAAGGAAGTCACTACATCTGCTTATTCTAAAGAAGCAGAATTAAAGGAAAAAGGACTACTAGGGAGATCAAGGTCAGGAGCTGAAGGATTGGTAGTCTCCAGAGGAAGGACCGAAAAACGCTCTGGTGTGTATCAAGCAAAGGGACGCAGCAAAAGTAGGGACTTCAGAACTAAGAAAGGTTATCGATCCCAAACACCAACTAAACCAAAAGAATGTTGGGTTTGTGGTAAAGAAGGCCATTTCAAGAGGGACTGCCCTGAGAGGAAGGAGTACAACAAGCCACACAATGCAAATATGGCTCAGAATCAACAACCCATGATACTAACGGCAAGTATTCATGACACTCGTGATCAGTGGGTTTTAGACTCTGGTTGTACGTTTCATATCACACCTGATAAAGAGGTACTATTTGACTTTAAAGAAGTAAATGGTGGAAAGGTTCTCATGGGAAACAATACATACAGTCAGGTGGAAGGAATTGGAAAGTTAAAGATACTGAATCCAGATTGCATTGAAGTTATCTTGACGGATGTGCGCTACATGCCAACAATGGGCAGAAATCTAATTTCTTTTGGACAGTTGGAGAAGAGTGGTTGCAGCTATGAAGGGTCTGGATTCAAGCTGAAGTTCTCGAAGGAAGGAAAACATGTCATTTCAGGAACCTATAAAGAAGGACTCTATTTTCTGGATGGAGTAGTGAAAAAGGGAGTTGCTGCTGTTGCAAGACCAGTAGTAGATACCACTAAAAGGTGGCATTCAAGACTGGGACATATGGGACTTAAATGTATGAATGAGTTAGTAAAGGGGGGTTATCTTGATAAGAAGGAAGTTCATACACTTGATTTCTGTGAAGAGTGCGTTCTAAAAGCGCAGAAACAAAGTTTTCGAGAAGGCAAGCATAACTCTAAAGGGGTTCTGGAATACATTCATTCGGACTTGTGGGGCTCACCCAGTGTTGAGGAAAGTCTTGCAGGAAGTAAATACTTCATTACCTTCATTGATGATTATTCAAGAAAGGTATGGATTAACTTCTTGAGAACCAAGGATGAAGCATTTCAGAGTTTTAAAGATTGGAAACAGCTTGTTGAAAATCAGACAGGGAAACGTGTTAAGTGCCTTAGAACGGATAATGGACTAGAATTCTGCAATAAATCATTTGATGATCTGTGTAGAAGTTCAGGCATTAAGCGACACAAGACATGTTCATATACTCCTCAACAAAATGGTGTGGCTGAGAGAATGAACAGAACAATAATGAACAAAGTTCGGAGCATGTTGGCAGAAACAGGGTTTGGAAAGCAGTTTTGGGCTGAGACAGCTTCAACAGCAGTGTATCTGATAAATCATTCTCCTACAACGGCTTTGAATTTTAAAATTCCGGAGGAGGTGTGGTCTGGAAACAAAGTTACTTTGGATCATCTCAAGAGGTTTGGGTGTGAGGCATTTGTTCACTCAATACAGGACAAAGTGAGTCCTAGGACTACTAAAGGCTACTTCATGGGATACCCTCAGGGGGTTAAAGGGTATAGAGTATGGATTCCAGAGGACGGTAAATGCACGATCAGTAGAAATGTTGTTTTCCACGAAGAAAAGGTGTTCAGAGATACAGTTGAAAAGGATCCTAATGAGTCTAGAAGAGCGAAGAAGGGAAAGAGAGTTTCTTTCAACTTTGATAAGACATTTGAGGATACTGGTTCAGGTGGAGCTTTGCCCAGTGTTGAAAATGAATCATCCAGCTCAGAGTCAGACAGCTCAGAGTCGGAAACATCAAACCTGAATGAAAGAGGTGAAGTTCAAGGAGAATCCTCCACGGAGAGTCTCCATGATTATGTGTTGGCTCGAGACAGGGCCAAGAGAGTTATAAAGAAACCCTCGATCTATGATGAAGGGGGCGATTATGTGGTGGCTTATGCACTGTTATGTGCCCAGGAAGTAGAAATCCACGAACCTAAGACTGTTGAAGAAGCAATGAAGGATAAGAACTGGAAATACTGGAAGTTAGCCATGAAGGAAGAAATTGACTCTTTGGCTAAGAATGAAACGTGGATAGTGGTGAACAAACCAGACAAGAAGAAAACTGTTGGCTGTAAATGGATTTTCAAATACAAGGAAGGGATTCCAGGGGTGGAGCCACCAAGGTTTAAGGCACGACTGGTTGCTAAGGGGTTTACTCAGATAGAAGGAGTTGACTATAATGAAATTTTCTCTCCAGTGGTAAAACATGTTTCTATACGTTTGCTTCTATCAGTGGTAGTCAATTTCGACATGGAACTTGAGCAACTGGATGTGAAAACAGCTTTTCTACATGGAAGTTTGGACGAAGAAATCTATATGAATCAACCTGAGGGATTCATTACTAAAGGAAGTGAAGAGAAAGTATGTTTGTTGAAGAAATCTTTATACGGTTTGAAACAGTCTCCACGTCAGTGGAATCAAAGGTTTGATGAATTCATGAAAGGACAAGGTTTCAGTCAGAGTGTTCATGACCCATGTGTGTACTTTAAAGGAGAGGATGTTCAGGATAAAATTTTCTTGCTTCTATATGTAGATGATATGCTTGTGGCTTCAAGGGATATGTCTAAGGTAAGGAAGCTAAAGGAAAGTTTGAAGTCTGAATTTGAAATGAAGGATTTGGGAAAGGCCACGCGTATTCTGGGAATGGACATCTTGCGAGATAGAGAAAAAGGAGTGTTGAAGCTTTCACAAGAAAAGTACTTAAGGCAAGTATTGAAAAACTTCAACATGGAAGGAGCAAAACCAGTTGTTACCCCTGTGAGCTCACAGCATAAGCTCAGGAAACTTACAGAAGCTGAAATCAAGGAAGAAGCGAACTATATGGACAAGATTCCCTATGCTAGTGCAGTTGGTAGTCTAATGTATGCCATGATTGGATCACGGCCTGATTTGGGGTATGTAATCTGTCTGATCAGCAGATACATGTCACAACCAGGAAGGGTTCATTGGGATGCAGTGAGATGGGTTTTCAAGTATCTGACAGGAGCGTTGGATGTTTGTTTAACTTTTACTAAGCAGGATGAGTTCGAGATAGTTGGTTACAGTGATTCAGATTACAGTGCAGATTTGGATCGAAGAAGGTCAGTTTCAGCGTATTTGTTTCAAGTTGGAGGTAACACCATCAGTTGGCGAGCCACACTTCAGTCTGTAGTTGCATTGTCAACCACAGAAGCTGAGTATATGGCTCTCACTGAGGCAGCAAAGGAAGGAAAATGGTTGACGATGATATGTGGTGAATTGGGTTTCAAGTTTAATAGCTACAAGTTATGTTGTGATTCATAGAGTGCAATATGCCTAGCTAAAAACGCAGTTCATCATGACAGGACTAAGCATGTTGACACAAAATATCATTTTATCAGGGACAAGGTCAGTGATGGTTCGATTAATCTAGTCAAGGTTCATACTACCCTAAATGCTGCAGATTTCTTGACAAAGTGTTTACCTGGTCCGGCTTTTCAGAAAGGCCTAGTAATGGCCAAGATCCTCGCTTGATAAATTGAGGTGGAGCTTGAGATAACTTTGTCGGTTTTTTGGGGTTATCTCGCACATAGAAAAGACGTCATAAGGTTAATTAAGGCGTGGAAAGAAAAAAAAACCGAAACTTTTAAACCTCGGAGTTGAACTACAAAGGAGTAAGAGGTAGTAGAAGGTTGATGGACACTTATCTGAGACATGCAGAAGGTCATATGAAAGGTTCTTCGTTTTCTTTTTGGGGGAAAGCTCTCCGGCACCTGAAGGAGAATAAGATGAAGTATCTTAGTCATGGATCTATGAGAAGGCAGTAAAGATAAGTAAAATCAGAGATCAGGGATACTCGTACCTTAGCTTGTCATAGCACAAGGGATGACTTGATCTGTAAAGGTCAGGAAAAGAGAGAGAGTTCAGCAGCGGAAGAAGGTGATGGAGTTCACGGATGAGTCAGATTCGGTTGGAGAAGAAAGTTTTAGGGTTTTCTCATCTGAGCTTGAGTACAGGGAGAATGGTGTTTCGGACAAATGAACCGACAAAGGTGGAGATTGTGAGTGTTTGTCGGGTTCACTTGCGACCTGATTGAAGTGGGCTTGAGTATCAGGAGCCCAGTAGACACCATTCACAATCAGAGGTAAAGTCAGCTGGAGGTTGGGCTTCAGGTTATCAAGATAGAGAAGCTCAGGCCCATATGTTAATCAGGCTTAGCATCACTTATGGGCCATATAAGTGATGAACTTCGTCGTCTCCTTGCTGCAAGATACACGAAAAGGAGAAGGTTGTTACAGTCTGTACAGAGTAACAGACAAGAGAGAGATTCAAGAGAGAGAGAGTCTTATCTTGGCAAGAATCGCGTCGGAGAAGACGGAGAGCTGCTCGCGATCAAGCCGGAAAGAATCCGATTGCCGGTGGTGCACTTTCGGAGGTATCCTACTCGTTGTAACTCTGGTTAGAGCTATAGTCGAGTGTCTTAAGGTTACCGAGACTCTATATTGATTCTAAACAAGCTATAGTGAAGTTGAGAGCTGAGATCTCTCCCCGGACAATAGGAAACGAAGTCCGGGTTACCAAATCTTGTGTGTTGCTTGTTCTTCATGATTCTGATTAAACTCACCTGCAATCAACATAACCTCGTAAGAAACAGCTACAAGATCAATAACGAGAATAAGTAATAACAAGATAAACCTAACAATATGTATTTTAATATAAGGATCCTGAACATAAGATTTGACTTGCATTGTTCTGTTCTTTGTTCTTGTGTTTTCTTCTTTAGGTTGTTGAGAAAAAGAATGTTGTGGAGAGATTAAACACCGACGACATGGCATATGAAACCGAACTAGAAGCCGAGATGAGCACAGTAATCATGAATTGGCTTGTCTCAAGTGTCATCAACGCTCTGGCGTGGATGTTATATGTCTCAAGTGCCTTCTCAGGAACATGCATGGAAGAAAACATGTTGATGTGTCGGCATCCATTTTGGTTGCAGATGTATTTCGCTGTCTTAGTGATCCTCGTAGTCACCTACTTGATAACCCATCGTTCATCAGGTACAAAGCATAGAAAGCGAGCAGTTTATAGCCTTCTTTTCCTCGGAGGTATTTTTTACGGCTTATGTAATAAGTACTTGGAGGACACATTGGACGGTATTGGCAAACTCTTCCTCTTTCTTTGGGCGATGCTTTGCCTTTTTCAATACGTTGCAGATATCATCACTTTGGCTATGTTTGGTCTAGTGTACGGTGCATTACATGTGACTCAAGATACCGGAACACGCACTAAGGTTCCATATTGGGAACGGGCAAGTTCGTTACTTGTAGGGATTCTGTTGGTTCTTCCTCTGATCAACGGTTTCTTTCCACTTGCAACGCTTGGTACTGAATTGGGAGATCAGTTTGGTGAATGGGGACATGACTTCTCTATCCTCACGTCTGCAGTTCATCATTGGTGGTTCGGGCTTTGATGCTACATTATTATTTATTTCTCTTATACCATTTTCATATGTAACATTTTTATTTTGTAATTTTTGGGCTTTTTTACTAAGGAACCGTGTGTTCTGATCCATTTACATAACAAAAAACTAGGAGATATGGGAATGCATTATACCTTTTTAGCATCGCATGATATTACTTTATTTATGTAATTTACCGTTTAGGCTTGCTACGCCCAGTATAACGAGTGACACTATTGATCTTTATAGTATCCTTCTCCAGACAACAATAAAACAGTTCGGCTCAAAGGTTTATCCAACCAACATGCAAAAGAAGAGACCCATTCCATCTTCACCAGTGCGGCCGGAGAACAAGGTTCACCAATTTAAGCCCATGTCAATAAATCCTTTTGGATTACATTAATTTATTAGTGGTTAGCCCGCGCTTTGCGCGGGATATTTGTTAATTATGTAACATAATATTTGATATTTGTTATAAGATCTAATTGTGTAAATGAACATTTGTAGCTATCGGTTAATAATGAGATAAATATACAATCCTATTTCTAAGGAGCTTAGGTTTATCTAGATTTCCTATTCCTAGCTAGATAAGGATGTTAAAGGTTGTATATAAACACATGAGGAGTTAATGAATGAGATACGAGATTCTATTTTACAATATCATATGGTATCAGAGCGATAAAATCATTTGACCTAATTTACTACTACTACTATACCGATGTTGGGCCCTCTGTGGATGTTATTCCCACATTGTCCACGCTTTAGACCTAGATGTCTGAGCGTGAGGAAGTGTATTGATGAGAAACATCTCACATCGGAAATATAAGAAATAATCTACTACTATATAAAGGGTTAGGCCAATCCACTAATTGCCAATTGGTTTTAAGTTGGAAGCCCATAATAAACCCGAATCTAACATGGTATCAGAGCTAAGATCCAAAACCTATGGAACGAAGTTTATTTTTCTTCCAAAAAAAAAATATGATTTCTTTGAACATGAATCTATTGATTGATTCGTTCAGTTTGATGTTCTTTTTCGCCCTCGCGAATAACATCTTTAATTATTTGACTTCTCGCTCTCGTGAGTTGTTTTTCTACTTCGCCATCGCGAATTATTCATGGACTTCGCAATCGCGAGTTTTGTCCCATATTATTTGAAGAACCCTACGATCGGGTATAAACGTCGATGACCCGACGGCCGGGTGTTGCAGCCGATTTGACTCTACGATCGAGTATAAACATCGATTTTTTTACCTCACAGCAGGGTATATTGCTGATATTTTGAAGATTTGTCCAATCTCACACGTGTTACCACGTATGAGCTTGCGGGAGGGTATTGGGAGATCGATGAGATCGACCATATCAAGATTATGGAAAACATGAAGATAAGGAAAGATCTAGAAGATCGAGACGAATCTAGAGAAATCTGGAAAGACCGAGAAGAATAGAAAGTTAACATTTATCTAATATACTATTCCATATTAGTTTAGGAAATTAGGTTTGATCATTCATTATATAAGTCTATGCATCTTGTACTTTATTCTTATGAGAGTCTAATATAATTCTTCCATAAACACTTTTGTGTTCCACAGAGCTTAAAGATCATACTAAAAATTTTCTTTAAGATTTTTTTTTTTTTTTTAATTCTTTTCTACTTCTACTACAAGGCAAACAATGTCCAATACTGCAACGTCTTCTCCTCTTGGCTCTACTGCGATAAATCAAGGAGTGTCCTTGGATTCTACACCATATCATCTAAATCCATCAGATAATCCGCGAGCTTTGATTACTTCTGTTCTTCTTACTCATGATAATTATCCAGAATGGTCTACGGAGCTTCATAATTCTTTACAAGCAAAGCAAAAAGTTGGTTTTATAGATGGATCAATTACTAAACCGGCTGATGATCATCCCGACCTAGGACGCTGGCTAGCTGCAAATTCAATGATAGTTGGATGGATACGAACATCCATTGACGCAAAGGTGCGTTCTACGGTGACACATATGCCGGACGCCCACAAACTGTGGGAAACTTTAAAATCTCGCTTCTCAGTGAAAAACCGCGCTCGTATTCATCAACTTCAGGATGCGATTACTAATTGCAAACAAGATGGTCAATCTGTACTCGATTACTATGGAAGACTGACCAAACTTTGGGAAGAACTTCAAAATCTTAAAAGTACACGCACATGTACTTGTGCGGCAGCGGCCGAGATTGAAAAAGAAAAAGAAGATGCCAAAGTCCATAAATTTCTTTTTGGGCTTGATGATTCACGGTTTATGTCTATCAGGTCTCAGATTACTGATGAAGAACCATTACCGGATCTGAATATCGTATACTCTCGGGTTATTCGGGAGGAACAAAACATTGTTACAACACGATCAAAAGAACAACGGTCAGACGCGCTTGGTTTCTCCGTCAAAACAGAGGTTTCCAAAGATGCATCTCCACCTCCTTCTACTTCTGGTCCACCTCGTTCCAGGGATCCAACTCGCTCATGCACACACTGTGGTCGAAAAGGGCATGAGATATCCGAATGTTTTCTGGTTCATGGCTTCCCGGAGTGGTATAATGATCAACAACGACAAAACAATCTCTCCTCCACATATCGTGGGGGTCGTGGTGGTCGTTTTAATGGGAGCAGAGGACGCGGAAGAGGACGTGCCAATGCTGCTCATACAAACTCTCAAATCAATTCGGAGCAAATTGCGTCATTGATTTCTCTACTTCAAAATCAGCAGAGCAACTTATCCTCTGAACGGTTGTCTGGTAAAACAACTCTCACTGATGTTATTATTGATACAGGTGCCTCGCATCACATGACGGGTGACTTATCTTTACTTAAAGATGTCTGTGATATACCTACTTCCTCGGTTACCTTTCCGAATGGTCAACTTTCTCACGCAACAAAACATGGCACTCTTGTGCTAAGCAACGATTATTCACTACATGGAGTCCTCTATGTTCCGGATTTTACATGCACCTTAATATCAGTTTCTAAGTTACTTAAGCAAACTGGTTGTGTAGCAATCTTTACTGATACGCTATGTGTTTTACAGGACCGTTTTCGAAGACTCTGATTGGAGCAGGTGAAGAACGTGAGGGGGTTTACTATTTTACGGGAGTCAAAGTCGCACGAGTCCATGGAGCTACAAAGTCGGCACCATCTTCTTCAGTTTTATGGCATCGACGTCTTGGACATCCGTCCTATAAAGTTTTGTCTACTTTACCGGTTTTTCATTCTCTTAAGGTTGAGTTTTCAGATTCTAGTCAGTGTGATGTTTGTTTTCGGGCCAAACAAACTCGGAAAGTTTTTCCTGATAATATTAATAAAGCTTCTAGACCTTTTTCTCTCATACACTGTGATGTTTGGGGTCCGTATCGCACACCAGCTTCGTGTGGCGCAGTTTATTTCCTTACGATTGTTGATGATTTCTCTCGTGCGGTTTGGACATATTTGATGCTAGAAAAGTCTGAAGTCGCTACTCTCCTACAAAATTTTTGCGCAATGAGCGTACGACAGTTTGGTCACAACGTTCAAGCTATCCGGTCTGATAATGGCACGGAATTTATGGTCCTAAAGAAATATTTTCAGAATAATGTGATCATACATCAGACGTCCTGTGTTGATACACCACAACAAAACGGGAGAGTTGAAAGGAAGCATCGTCATATTCTAAATGTGGCTAGGGCATGCCTGTTTCAGTCCAAACTTCCGATCACTTTTTGGGGAGAAAGTATATTAGTGGCTGCTCATATCATCAATCGGACACCGTCGCACGTCCTTGATGGCAAAACGCCGTATGAAGTTCTCCATGGTACCCCCCCAATGTATGATCTTCTTCGTGTATTCGGGTGTCTCGCGTATGCGCACTATCGTCCACGAAATAAGGACAAATTTGGTGCACGCAGTCGTAAGTGCTTGTTTGTGGGATACCCATTTGGTAAAAAGGCTTGGAGGTTATATGATCTGGAAACAAATGAGTTTTTCATAAGTCGGGATGTCGTCTTCTTTGAGGATCAATTTCCGGGTGTGGACAATACGGAGTATGTTTCACCACCTAACATGCAAGACAACTCCATGGATGACTGGTTACTCCCGACTATACCATCAAGGGGGAGTCAGACACATACAAAGATCGCGACACTTGCTCCTCCAGTACCTACTCCACTCATTGATTCTAGTCTCCCTACTGGTGCTAATACTGATTCTAGCACCATGCCTTCCTCGTCTTCTACTACTCCTACTGCGCCTAACCATGATACGACTCCTTTACATGTGCCATCATCTACATCGCCAGCTATGTTACCAGCCTCAACCACGGCTCAACATTCACCTCCATCATCTCCAAACTCAACTGCCTCTCCAGAGATTCAAGAACCCGTATCAAAATCTCCAGGCCTCTTGGAAGTTCTCGGCCGTGGTCACCGGACAAAGAAATCTTCGGTTTTACTGAAGAATTTTGTTACTCACGCTGTCTCTACGAAACCCCCCTCTCACGTTCTACATCATCCTACTCAGAGTTCTTCAACTACGGTCCCTGGTACGTCTATCTATCCTATTGATGATTACTTATCTACTCACATGTTTTCTGAAAAACATCAGGCTTTTCTTGCTACCATTACATCGGACTATGTTCCGACTACATATAAGGAAGCAGTTCTGGATGCACGTTTTAATGGTGCTATGAAGACTGAAGTTACCGCATTGGAAGATAATCACACTTGGGATATCACTACATTACCACCTGGCAAAAAGGCCATCGGTTGTGGGTGGATATACTCAAACAAATATCGTGCGGATGGATCTATAGAACGTCCAAAAGCTCGGCTTGTTGCTCATGGAAATCGCCAGAAAGCTGGCAGCGACTATACGGATACGTTTGCTCCAGTAGCCAAGATGAATACTGTCCGGTTTCTTTTAAAACTTGCCGCTGTCAAAAGATGGGAAATCCATCAAATGGATGTCCACAATGCTTTCTTGCACGGTGACCTTGAAGAGGAAATTTATATGCGGTTGCCTCCAGGTTTCAAGTCTGATGATCCTTCTAAAGTTTGTCGTCTTCGTAAGTCTCTTTATGGACTGAAACAATCTCCTCGGTGCTGGTTCTCAAAACTCAGCAAAACTCTCTTGGCATTTGGTTTCAAACAAAGCTATGAAGACTACTCTTTGTTCTCTCTCATTGAAGGCGATATATGTCTCCATATACTAGTCTATGTTGATGACTTCATAATTGCCGGTAATGATAGCTCAACGATTCACAGATTTAAAGAATATCTTCACAAGTGCTTCAAAATGAAGGACTTAGGGAAGCTGAAATATTTTCTTGGTTTGGAAGTTGCTCGTGGTCCTGACGGGATTTTTCTTTCTCAACGGAAGTATGCATTGGACATCATCACAGAGTGTGGTCTTTTAGGTGCAAAGCCATCTCCGGTTCCCACTGAATTGAATCATAAACTTGCGCTTGCAAAAGGACAGCTTCTAGAGGATCCAAGTCGTTACAGGAGATTAGTTGGGAGGTTAATTTACTTAACGTTTACGCGTCCTGAGTTAAGTTATATTGTCCATCTTCTTTCTCAATTCATGCAGCACCCACGTGAGGAACATTGGATAGCTGCATTACGAGTCGTACGTTATTTAAAAGGATGTGCGGATCAGGGTATCTCTCCTCGTCACCTGATTTGCATTTGACGGCATTTTGTGATTCTGATTGGTCAGCGTGTCCACTTACTCGACGTTCTTTGTCTGCTTATATCGTGCTTCTTGGTGATTCTCTGGTTTCCTGGAAGACTAAAAAGCAGAGGACAGTGTCACGATCCTCGGCAGAGGCTGAATATCGGTCAATGGCCGATGCGACTTGCGAGCTTAAATGGATCAAGGGTCTTTTACAACAGTTTGGGTTCTCTCACGAGCAACCTATGCGTCTCTTCTGCGATAGTCAATCTGCGATACACATTGCTAAGAATCCGGTGTTTCATGAACGGACTAAACATGTTGAGAATGATTGTCATACCGTTCGTGATGCGGTTCAAGCCAAGATCATTACAACTGAACACATTTCTACAAAGAACCAACCTGCAGACTTACTAACTAAAGCCTTGCCAGCTCCTACATTTCACCATTTATTGTCCAAGTTAGGCATTCAACAAATTTCATTGCCAACTTGAGAGGGAGTAATGAGATAAAGATACAATCATATTTCTAAGGAGCTTAGGTTTATCTAGATTTTCTATTCCTAGCTAGATAAGGATGTTAAAGGTTGTATATAAACACATGAGGAGTTAATGAATGAGATATGAGATTCTATTTTACAATATCATAGTTAACAAATTTTATTTCAAATGTTTAAATTTGTCTAATTTTGTTGCCATTATTGTCAAAGAAGGTACCTTTGAGTGCATAAGTTATCTACGCCCTTAAAATTTAGCTATATTTATTGATCATTTGTAATATTTACATCACATATGGTTACTTTGGAAGGAAACGGATAACATATTATATTATCTGTAAAAGAACGTATAACTTGAGTCGCTGGTAAATTATCCCCTAATCTAAATGCTTTTATATGCAGTGTCGTGAAGAAATAATGTAGTGTATTAGTTGGAGTTTATTTAGTATGAAAATATCCTCCAAAATATATTTTATAGTAATTTTTGCTTGGCAACGGTTTTTATGTTAAAGTGAAAGTCAGTAGAGATGTAGTATTCATAAATAATCGGCTTGTAGGAAATGTATAAGTAACATTAATACAATAACATTTAGTTTTATTATAACTAAAAGTTATAGGGGAATATAGATATGAGGAAGTAGCCGATCTTCCTCTTTATTTTATCAAAGATTAGTTATGATATTTACTATGAGTTGATGTAATGTGTGTGGTGTGCACAACTGTAATAATGATCTGAAGTCTGAATGGTTTTGAAATAAGTGGTCAAGAAGAGTATTCCTCCGTTTTGTGGTTTGTCATAAAATTTTGTTTCTTTTTTTTCCCTCGCGGCCATTTGCGTGAAGCCTTTACGCAATTAAACACCTGCTATATCTCTCTTTCCATTCATACTAATTGACACCATTGTAACTATAGAACCTTGTTCTCTCCTTCTCCCTTAAATCCATGCTTTAATTGACCATTGTAGCTATACCTAGCCTAAAGACTACCTGAAGGCTGAAACACTTGAGGTTACCTCAATATAGTGAAGTTTTTAAAAACTTAACCAAAACACCAAAGAGCTTATATGCAAATAAAATATATAGAAATTATAACAATGTAATTGGTATAAAAAGTAATGTAGTCTCTCCTCACTCCTGTGCAACACAACAGTATATTGATTGAGATACTTTTTTTTTTATTCTTCTTCTTTAAAAACGTTTGAAAACATCCAATTTATTTATTTTTCTTCAAAATCAGTTAAGACTCCACCAATACATTCTGTTGTCCACACATATATTTTAGTGTTAGATGGATACATCATACATGATACATGCATATACAGACATAGTCCTTTTGTTTGTACATGTGCTGCTAATAATTATTTTGGAGCACTGAAATGGCTGTAATTCGTTGAATATCTTTGTTCGCATCTTAAAATATCTAATCCCAACTTTCTTAGGACACAAGGAACTCTGTCCATTCATTTCACAAAATTATTTGTGTGCAATTATTTTCTCTAGCCCTCACAAGTACAAATCTAATTTGAAGAAAGCCATTTGGATCATTAGTTTACATGAAAATATGCTACTGAGAATCAAAACCCTATGTATATTAACAACACATGAATGACTTTTTTCTCTGCTCCAGTTGTTTTAGATAATGGAGTTTGATAACCGGTACGGGCTTGCAGCAAACACTGCTTTGATAACTCACAATACTTCTTAACCTCTTCAAGATTTACTTCCCTTCAAGAAAATTATCCATGATCTCTTTTATCTTCTTTTTCTTCACCAACTTAGTTGCCCATTCAAATGAAATTTTGATAGATTTATGTTATATCGATCTCTAAGAACAAGATGTAAAGAATAGTACTGAGTATTATAGCTTGATGTATGAAGACAATTACACTCTCATGACAAGTATAAAAGCTTCACCGATCTCATGGCGATCAGGAGAGATGACTCATATCTTCAATCTACAACAACATTCAATAATAAGAACTTTAAAATGATTAACACTCCTTTATTAAAAGGACTCTTCACTCTCGAGCTGTTTATTTCTTCCAACTGCAAAGTTTCTGGCTGCAACGAAAGCTTTTAATCACTTCTCCAAACTCAAGCTATTAGTCACCAACGGCTCCTCCATGTCACCATTCTCCTGCAATACTTCTTTATTCTTCCTCTTCCTATAGTAAGCCTTTTGATATATCTATCAAATTCACTTTCTCTCTCAGAAGAGATGGACCAAATCTGCATAGAGCTTAAAGCATCACCACACCAAAAGATTAAAAATCAGATTTCTCAGTCAGTTGTTGTTTGGTCAAGTACTCTGGATCAAAATAACCAAAGCTTCCTTTCACCGGCATACTCACATGTGTCTGGTACAGATCCGGACAAGTCTTAGGCAATAGAAAGTAAGCAAATTTGACATGAAATTATCATCCAAGAGAACGTTAGCAGACTTCACATTGTTGTGTTTGATGGCTATTGCAAAATCTGTATGGAGATAGTGAAGACCTCTAGCTGCACCAACGCATATCTCAAGCCTCTGTCTCCAACTCAACCTCTGACGCATATAAATGGCCCTTAAACGTCCCATTCTCTATATACTCATACGCGATTGAAGAAACGAAACGCATGTGTATGAACTGAGACAGCATTTCAATCCATGTCCTAAATTTTATTGATGTTAAGCTATAGCTGATTAGTATTTCTGTGTTTAAAATATTACATTCTGTGTTTTAAGATCCTCACGGTCCAAACAAATTGATTGATTCTGGTGATATACCATATAATACAAAATGTTTGCTTTCCTCGTTTGTCCTTTTAACTCGGGGATTCTGCACTGAAAACAACAGAGAATGGTTTGATCCACTTTGTATTTTTTTTAATCACATTTAGTCTTTCATCAATGCAAGAGCATAGAAGTGTGTTTCAAACCTCTGGATATGGTCTAGTATCAGAAGCCTTGTCCATGGTTGGATACTCACATCTTTTATTGCACGTCATTCATATTTCAAAAAGCATCAAGACATCAGTCTTAGTTGCAACACAAAAGAAACCTTCAAGATGATATGTATATATATCGGTGAGAAAGTAAAGAATAATAACTCACTTAGGAAAAGATATCTCAGACGATAACGAAACCAGAAGCAGTGGTGGTTGTCCTTGCAAGCCTTGGCTCACCAATTGCTACCACGCTGTCAAAGTCATTGAATAAATAATTACTTAATAAACTTATGCAAGTAAATGGCTTGTGAACTGATACTTACGCGGTTCCGACTTACACAGGTTCAAGATCCTCAAATCCTGTGACATAATCCTTGATGTCATAACTTCTGAAAGATTGAGATTAAAGAACTGATGATTTTCACGGAAAGAAATTCCTATATTCATAGTTGTAGATTCACAGAAGGGAAGAGGAGTGGCGAGATTGTGTTAATGACGATGATTGAATGCATTAAAGTTCTGTAATGGTGCTGGATTACTATAGCCGTTTAGAAGAACTTGAAGCGGCACGGACGGCGGCTTCCACCAGACATTCGTCGGAAATGATAGTTCCCCTTAACCCAGTTGAAGTTTTATAGTCAGTTGAGTCAAATAAGCTTAACTTTGACAGCAGTTCGTCGAACAGGTCTTGGAGAAGAAACATTTATTTTGGACTAAAGTATTCCGTTTGGGAGCCTTTCTCACCCATTGGTATGGCCCAAATAGATTGTATCAGAAATGAGTTAAGCCCAATTCAAAAAACAACTACAAAGAAGAATTGAGTTTATAAATAGACACGTGGCATATAAAACAAGTATATTAAACGTTAGGTTTTTAGCCCAACCCAGCCCATATAATATTAAATCCTGCCCTATTTTACTTTACACTACTTCAACTCTCATAGTCTATACATAATGAGTTGGATTAGGATTAAGTCTACTTCATAATATTCTTTAATAATAGGTAAATAATAATAGTTTATCATTTAGATAAATATTTTAATTTAAAATATTTATAAAACAAGTGGGAAAACAGAACTATAAGTTTTTGACGGAAATCAAATTTTAATAAATAACATAAACTTTGCCTTATTTTACTTTATATTATTTTAACCCTCATAGTCCATGCATAATGAGTTGGATTAGGATTAAGCCTACTTCATAATATTCTTTTAAAATAGATAAAAATAATACTTTATCATTTAGATAAATATTTTTATAAAAATTAAAATATTTATAAAACAAGTGGGAAAACAGAATTATAAGTATTTAACGGAAATCAAATTTTAATAAATAATATAAACCCTGCCATGTTTTACTTTACACTATTTCAACCCTCATATTCCATGCATAATGAGTTGGATTAGAGTTAAGCTTGCTTCATAATATTCTTTGAAAATAGATAAAAATAATAATTTATCATTTAGATAAATATTTTTATAAAATTTTAAATATTTATAAAACAGGTGGGAAAACATAATTATAAGTGTTGACGGGAATCAAATTTTATAATTTTGGTAGAAAACATTTATTTTTTATTTTTGACGAAAAAATATTTTTTGTAGTTTATCTTAGAAACTTGATTTTTTTGGCACGAAAATCAAATTTTGCGGTTTTAGTAAGAATTATTTTTTAACTATTTTGACGGAAATTTGAATTTTGTTGTTTTTCTTTTTTTTGGTGGGTGGGGGAATCTTAATTTTTACAGTTTTATTAAAAAAAATTGTTCAATGGTTTAAGTTGAAAACATGTGTTTTAAGAAAATTCGTTTAGCCACGGTTTTAGCGAGAAAAATCATTTTGGCAAGAAAACTTGTTTTGGCCAAAAAAACTCATTCTTACGGTTTTAGCGAGAGAGAAAAATTATTTATGCGGTTTAAGTAGAAAATTTTATTTTTACGTTTTTGGTGGAAAAAAAATTTTGATTTAGTGGGGAAATTCGCTTTTGTGGTTTTAGTATAAATAACTTGTTGTTTTGTATATCTTTTGTTTACAGTTTCTCTTGTAGTGTTCTTCAGTATAATGATTTTATGAGTAACTTTCTATACTAAGTTAAGGTTTTTTTTTTTTTTGCTGAAATACTAAGTTAAGGTTGGTAAAACTAGAACTGTATCTTAAATTTTAATTCACAACAGTCCTCCAAATCTCTATAACACATGAAGCGAACACTCTCAAAAGATAAAAACTAGTAAAACTCTTATTAAGAAATAGTAAAAACTAGGATATATTATATGGTGTAATTGTGATTCATGTGTTATGTAAGATAAATGCAGTTAATATAATTACGGTTTGAAATAATGTTCAACTGTAAAAAAAATATTTTATGACCTTTTTTAGAAAAGTATTTAAGATAATATAATTTTTTTTGAAATATATATTATCTGTTTCTTAATTTTAATAATCTTTAAATGATGTTGATAATGAACCATTTTTTCATATTTGGCCAATTCACTACAAGAAAACAGTTTTTTTGCTACTGCTACAATAGTAGGTAATCAGTCACTAAATCAATATTAGCGACTGATTAGTTACTGATTAAGGCTGTCGTTATAGTGCTCGTCGCTAAATAAACCAGTCGTTGAGTGGTCGGTATTTAGCGACTGATTAGCAACCCATATATTAGTCGTTTAACAGTCACTACATAGTCGCTAAATATATGACTATTTAGCGACATATTTCAGCGACTGGCCAGTGACTGCTTTTAACGACTAATTGTGCAGTCATCGTTCAGTCGGGAAATGTAGAGACTAATTTGCGACTAATTGATGACCGATGTATATTCTGATTACCGCCTGAATTAGCGACTGATTAGTGACTACGGGGCTACTGTTTTTTTACAAATACAAACCAAGATTTATGATTTCGTATTTATTTATTTTGGTTGATTTGAGTTTTTATTTGTGGATTTACATATGCAAAATGAAGAAATTGAAATTAAATAAACGTTTTTTAGAATTATAAATACCAAAAAGATACATAAGATAAACCAACTCAACACTTGAGTTGTTTTAAGTTAAGTTAAATTAGCATATGAGAATTATACATACCAAAAAGATAATACAAGAAAACACCAAAAGATAGTCAAGTTATACTTAACATATGAGAAACTAAAGAAAAAGATGGTAGATTTTACTGATTAGTAGGAGCTGAAGATGATGCTTCAGTAGCAATGAAAGCAAGGTATCTCGGATCAGTTGAACGCATATAGTCGTGCATAAGGGTGAACTCGGCCATCTTAACCTGGTTAGTAGCTTCAACCCGAGCACGCTCTTCCTCAGCCTTGGCAATAAGGGCCGCTTGTTCTTCTATTTTGCGTGCTTGTTCTTCTATGTTGCGTTCAGCTTCTTCAAGCTTTTGTTGCATGTGCATGAAAGAAGAGGAGCTGCTTGGGTCATTTGGCTTTCTCTTAAGCTTCTTCTTCAAGCTTCCAATACCAAAAAGGTCTCCTCTGTCATTGCAGAAGGTTGACTACAACAAATAAAATAATGACTCAGTGATTACCAATCAATTTCCAAGCTAGAAAACATAAGACTCTAAAATATTTTTTTATAAAAAACACTAACCTGAATAAACAGCTCGTTGTCCTCTTCTATTGACAGCATTGGCTGAGACCCATCTGAGATTTCAGTGTTATCCTGGTCAAGGTTAGCCAACTTCTCTTCCTTTTTCTTTTTGTAAGCCTCAATAACTTTTTCTGCTTTGAAATCGACATAGGTTCCATCTTTTTTTGTATGAGCCTTGATGAAGACTTCACCAAAACTCACAGGTCTTCCCAACTCCACAGTCTGAAATGAAATGGAAGAAAGGCATACATGAGTTATGAGAAAACGAGACAAAGAAAGTGGTACTCACCAGCTCCTGTTCGATTTGCATATAGGACTTCTGCCCTGAGTTATGCTTGTGAATACCAAGACCTTTACGGTCAGACTTTCGAGCTGCTGATGCTTTTTTGCTCTTTGCCACTGCTGCTTTAGTGTCCCAATAAGCAGTCATTTGCATCCAGAGTGTATCTCCTATCCAATTCGGTTGCTTTCTAGAGGTCCTAGCAGTACTGACCATACCCTTCATTCGAAGCTGACAAATGGATTCGAAGTGTTCTTGAACAAGACCGGTTAACATGGGATTCCATGTGTGTGTTTTCTACAAAACAACAGAGAAAATATGTGTTAGTCATCATAAAAGAAAGAACTATAAACCGCATTTAAAACTAAAAGCTACGTGTTAATAATAATCATCAGAAAAGAAAGAACTATAAATAGAATGTAAGAATAGATAGAGAATGTTACCGCAAATTCAAGGAAGTATCCTTCTTTTCTGTGTCTAGGCACACATGACCAGCTATAGAATGGCTGATTAAACTTCTTGGTGATAATCTTGGTTATCTTACGGGTCAAGCTGGACTTGTCATAACCAAACCTACACCACAAGAGGAAAAAACCAGAGACTCTCAATCAGCAAACCCAAAAAAGCAGTGAAAAGAAACTAAACAGGTTATCTTATGGTGTTCAAAACCTAATCAGATAATTAAACTAACACAACAGACATAAAAAAAACTCAAACTAAACTCACAACCATACCACGTTGTACCAGGCTCGAGGTTGCGAGACAGAACCGTTGTGAACTCTTCTCTCCCTGGTTGGGCTAGCATCGAGTTTATTAAATCCATCACCTCCTCAGAAAGATCAGGTTGTACTGGAGCTTCGAACTCAGGAAAATCTTCTGGGTCTCCATGAGAGTTTTGTGCATGAGAACTGTGAGGCGATGGAGCTCCATGAAGTGGAGACGATGGAGATTCTTCAAGTGGAGGAGATGGAGATTGTGTCCGCCCAGGCTGAGGATTTGACTGAGCTTCACCGCCAGAAGATTGATGAACTCGTGGTTGAGGCACCGGAGTATATCTAGAAGGTGGTAAGGTGGAGGTCGGAGGAAAGAGTTGCCTCGGAGGTGGATAATCCCTAACCGACGGCGCCGGATTGTTGTTGGGGAGAACCACCGGTGGAAGATTCGACGTTGTCGCCGTAGGGATGAAGTCATACTGAGCCGGTAATGGTCTTGGTGTTCTATTAAGCGACGATTTTGGTGCCACGACATGGCGCTTCCTCTTTCCACCCATCGCCGGAGATAGATCGGTAGTCGCTTCGGTGAAATCGCCGGAGATAGATCGGTAGTCGCTTCGGTGAAATCGCCGAGTGAGAAGTTGAGATCGAGAGAGTGGAGGCTGTGAGATAAACGAGAAATAATTTAGGTTAGCCGCTTCTAATTTTTTGGTTTAGGCGGGTTTAGTTAAAATTTAGGTTTAGGCGGGTTTAGCTAAAAATTTGGGTTTAGGCGGGTAGTTTTAATTAATAGCTAAATACAATTTACAAAAACAAAATACACCCATAAGACTAATAATATCATTACATTTTTTTGAACACCAATAATATATCATTACATTTTTTTGAACACCAATAATATATCATTACATATTGCCTCAAATAACTTAAAAGATTTCTTCTTCCTCTTCATCATCATCGGAAGACGATATATTACATTGGAATTCGTCATTTGCTTCTCCATCTGCCACCTCGAAATCGAGATTTATTGGTTCTTCTCGAACATGTACCAAATGCTCGAATTCTATGTCTTCAGGTGGAAAATCATTCATAGCATATTTTCCCTTCAAGAAGTCCTTTTTATTCTTCCTCAGTGGATGGTCATGAGGAAGAAATCTTCGATGACAATCAAACCAACATGTTTTCCTTCCATTAGGCAGATAAAAAGCCTTACTATCTTCCATGCAAATTGGACAAGACAACTTACCATGGGTCGTCCATCCCGATAGCATGCCATACGCCGGAAAGTCGCTTATCGTCCATAGAAGCACGGCTTTAAGATTGAAATTTTGATTCAAGGAGACATCATATGCTTCAACTCCAGTAGACCACAACTCTTTCAACTCCGCAATCAGAGGTTTGAGGAAGATATCTAGACTAGCTCTTGGGTGATTCGGTCCAGAATTCAAAATTGTGAGAAACAAGTACTCTGTATTCATGCACATACCAGGGGGTAGATTATATGGAGTCAAGATCACTGGCCACAACGAATGATTATTAGACATTCCAAATGGATTGAAGCCATCCGTACATAAGCCAAGATAAACATTATGAGGTTCTGCTGCAAAACGGGGATGTAGATCTTGAAAATGTTTCCACTCCGCCGCATCTGATGGATGACACATTTCACCCTCCTTTGCTTGGTGTTCTGCATGCCATCTCATTGCTGATGCAGTCTTCTTGCTCTGGTACATTCTCTTTAATCTGTCACCAATAGGTAGATACCACATACGACTATATGGTACTTTTGTCCTACGCCGTTCATTTCTAGGCTTCCATCTTGGTGCATCACAAAATTGACATTTATCCCATCTTTCATCATCTTTCCAGAAAATCATACAATTGTTAACACAAACATCAATTGTAATGTATGGGAGGCCCAAATTGCGCATCAATCTTTCTGTCTCGTAATGTGAAGCGGTTGATTGGTTTCCAGCAGGTAAATAGTCCGTTAACATTTGGCATACCGAATCCACACACTTTTCACTCATATTATAATCAGTCTTATTTTGCAAAACTCGAGCAGCTAAGGATAACTGCGAGTGACCTTCGTGACAACCATCATACAAAGGATTTTTCGCTCCTTCTAACAAGTCGTAGAATTTCTTTGAATGGTTGGAAACCGGGTCTACAACATTTTGACAACTATCATCTTGTTGATAATTATCATAACTCACATTATCACAAAATGCATCATTCACCATTTCCACATATCTATCTTGTACTAAATTACCTACTTCTCCACTACCACATAAATGCGTCGGATCAACATAACTCGTTCTTAATCCCATATCTATTTCTTCTCCATGGTTGTACCAAACATAATAATCTTGCATAAATCCTCTACTATATATATGTTTCAAGATTTTTTGCCCCGGGAGAAATTTATCGTTTCTGCAAGTACTACAAGGACAAAAGAACTTACCGCCATTGCTCTGCGTTAATTCCTGACTATTTGCAAACATCATGAATTCCTCTACCCCCGCGACAAAATCTCTCGAGAAATTCCCCGTTTCTTCATCGATCCTCTTGTACATCCAATCACGAAAATTAGTATTGTTGTAATTGCCCGTCATTGTAGTTCACGATTTTTTTTCTTTTTTCCTTTTTTTTGTTAATCAAGATTTTTTGTTACTCTTGACAAACGTTTTCAATTGCTCAGAGTTTTGAATTGTTGGTGATGAGAAGAAAGGTGTCGATTTTACTTCTATATATAAAACATTTAGCCACTGTTTTGCGACTGTTTTGCTACTAATTTTTTTTACTGTTAAAAAACCGGTGTAATAGGAACTCATAACGCTTTCCACGTGTTTTGTAACTGTTTTTTGCGACTGCTGACCGACGACCGTTTAGGGAGTCAGAGTGAGTAGCTAAATAGTCGTAAATAAACTACTGATTGACGACTAAATTTTTCGGTCGCAAAATAGCGACTACAGAGTGACTAATGTTGTTTGGTGGCACTTCAGTCGCTAAACGGTTGGTATATGGTCGGTATATTTAGTGACTGCGGCTGTAGTCGCAAAATGCAGTCGGAAAAAAACTGTTTTCTTGTAGTGATTTCGCAGGTTAATTCAAATTTTGTTTTTAACACAACCAATAACAAAATAGAAGAATGAGTATGGTACGCAAATCTCTTAAAAAGTTTTTTTTAAAAAAAATTTGACACAAAAATAACTTTTAAAAAAATGATCTTATGAAGATCTGACCTCCAAAACCTCCAAATCCTCCAAATCTCTTAAAAATGATCGAAATATAATTTTTATTTTGAATTTTTTTATTATTTTATTTTAAATCTGATCTCCAGAACCTCACCCTATAACTATAAATTCTATGTGTAAATTAGTTAACCTAAAAGATATAAATATATATTTCTAATCTTTAATTTTATTTTGGTCATTGTTCTCTTTGAAAATTATTTTTGTGATAAAAACATTTTTAGAACTATCCTAAAATATTTCTTTAAAATATTGGATATTTTCGTATAACTAATTGGTTATAAATAGATTTAAGTTATTAAGTATTTTAGCTGAACAAAAAGAAAAGTTATTAAGTATTTCAGTTTGTAGTTTTATTCTAAAACTGTTAAATCTAATAAAAAAATACAATATACATATTCAATTTATATCAAAAACCATGTTTATTCAAAGAAAAAAGTTGACTATAAATTATAATTTATGTATTCTTCATAAGTGTGTTTTATTTTTGTTAAAATTAATTATTTTAATATGTAAAAAAGTAACGATGTTATGGTTAAAACAAAAACGCCCACTGTAACTTGTGATAAAATGAAAAGGTGTGTTATGTATCCTGTATAGTTAGAACAAACAAAATTTTGTTTTTTTAAACGCACTATACATTAAGGTTTGTTAGATTGGGAACATACATCAAAATTTTAATGCGTACACAGGTTTCCATTCACAAATCAAACCATATTTGTATATCATTTTTATGGTAATACCAACAAAGATTAAATGTGTACAGAATGAAGTAATAGTTCCAAAGTACATCTGAACATCAATTATATTTGTCAGTCTACTCTAGTCTTGCCTCGTCCTACCTCGGGCTTAGGTGGCATCTCCTGCCTGTAAAAAATCAAATCAGGAAACATATTAAAAATGTAATAAAACAAGAAGAATAAAGATAGTAAAATAGTCTTAACATGAGTGAGACAGGTCAAAACGCAAAGAGTGCTAAGGGCATCTTTGTCCCAAAACCCCCAAAATGGGTTCTTATTTTTTTTCTTTTTTTTTGATTTAAAACAAAAATAATAATAATAATAAAAGCTAAATTAATCGTGGGCTGCCACGTGTCAGTGGGGCCCGTGAACAGTGTAAGAAACCATCAAAAACAGTTTCTTAATTAGGAATTTTAGGAGGTGGTTCTTGCACTGTTCACGAGCCCCACGTATCAGTGGGACCCACAAACAGTGCAAGAACCCCTCTTAAGAGCCTTGGATAAAGATGCTCTAATGACTCCAAGAAAGAGGGTGGCTACGTTAACCAAGATAACAACACTTATAAACTTGTTTTCCATCTCAGATACATGCAGGAAGAACGTGGTGTTCATTTTGGTTTGAGATGGTTGTTGAGAAGACCCCATGACCTCTTGCTGTGTTGCTTGGAGTCATTGTCGCAGAGCTCAAAGATATAAACCTCTGAAACGCCTTCTCTCCTCAGAGGTGTTCCATTCCCAAGTCTCAAATGATCAACAAGAGAATTTAAAAACTTCTCACTGCATTGTAGTGTAGCATCTAATTCACTTGGATTCGAGGACCAGGTAGGCTAGCCAGTCTCAGCCACGACCAGCGGGAGACTCGTGGCCCATGACTGCGAGAGACTTCACTACCGCGTCCACCATCACATCAAAGAGGTTAGTGTAGCGAACTTGGATGGTGGCGAGATCATCAACATAGGTGAAAGGTGCTTCAAAGAGGGCAAACCCTGTGGGAATCGAGAAGTTGGATTCATAAATGAAGTATGGATAGAGATTCACCAAGAAAGATGAGTTTGTTTTCTCCAAGAATTGGAGAATCGGCTTGAGTATCACGTCTCGGTTAGGGTTGTGGAAGTGAGCCAATGAAGGAGGGAATGGTGATGAAATGAGATTGAAGAAGGAAAAGGTGGTTGACACGGGAATAGTGTTGATTCGCAGTTGAAGAAGACATCTACGAAGATTCCGCATGGCTTGGAGGATGTACATCGGCGGCGGAGCTTCCGGCGAAATCAAGTCGTTTCCGGCGGATATCATTGAGATCTTGGTGCGATTGTGAAAGGGAAGAACATGGAGTTTCACCCACTCGAACGATCCGAAGCCATCATCGGAACCAGTGGGTTCGGAACAGAGAGGAAGAGAGATAACTTGGTGGACGCGAAGGCGCGAATCATCTCCGGATTCGGATCGAGGAGCCTCACCGCCTCAATCTCCATAGAAACTACCTTTGCTACAATTCTTTCTGGAGACACGTGGACGGATCCTGAGCTGAAGTCGGGAGTCGAGTAGGTTACTCCGACCTTCGCGGCGGCGGAGATTGTCGGCGCCATCCCTACCACGGTTACAGAGACGACGAGGATTACGAGATCAAACATGAGCATCTTCATACCTTTCTTCGCTTTCTTTCGTCGAAGAGTGGAGAGGTAGAAGACGAAGTGTGAGATTGAGCGGGATGATTCTGTTACGGTAGTTAGTTATTCTCTGTGGTACAGTGTATATCTAATAGGTACTCTACGGTTCAGAGTTTGCTATTTAACCAACCAAATCAATCATTCGGGTTTTGAATTTTGATGCCTAATTAATTAATCACACAAGTTATAATGTTTCTAAAATAATACTCCCACCGATGTTTTAGAAGGTTTATGTTGTTTCAAAATAGATGATGTTTTAAGATTTTAAAGTATGTTTTGAGGTTTTAAGGTTAACTTTAGCTTTATTGGAAATTGTTCAACCAATAAAAGTTTACAGTCTTTTTTATAATTGATTGAATGATTTTAAAATTATATATTTAAAAGTACTTTCTAGATAAATGTAAATTTCTTAATCTTTGTGCATTAAGCCAAAACATCATCTATTAAGAAACAGATGGAGTATATAAACTGGACATGGGTCCGCGCAACTGCGAGAATATTAATTTTCTGTTTATTTTTGTATTTTTGTACTAAATGATGTATTTGTAATATTTGTGTGTCTTAAACCATCATTTTGTGTGTAAACCATCTATTGTATGTCCATTAATCGATATTATTAGATTTTGATCCGCGCATGTATTAGTTTTTATACGTTATATTTGTTTTTCATAATTAATGTTTTATATTTTAGATGCATCGCCATATAATTAATTGTACTCAACAGACCCGGACTGAATTGAGTAATATGGTTATTTTTGGTACAAATTTGAATATTTTTAGGTTTATATACATCAGAACTGAACTCATCCTAACATGTAAGGATCCAACTCGCAACTTACACATAAATTTATAATATTCAAGCGGGACCTAATTTCAAAACCCCAAAAAATGATATCCGAAAGGAATAACCAATATCTGAATGAATACTCAATATTCAAGCCTATGTGATTTTGTAAACTAAAAATATTCAAATATGTACCAAAAATAATCATATTACCCAATTCAGTCCGGATCTTTTGAGTACAATTAAATATATGGCGGCACATCTAAAATATATAACACTAATTATGAAAAACAAATATCAATGTATAAAAACTAATACATGCGCGGATCAAAATCTAATAATATCAATTATTGGAGATACAATAGATGGTTTAACACACAAAATATTAGTTTAAGACACACAAATATTACAAATACATCATTTAGTACAAAATACAAAAATAAACAAAAAATTAATATCCGCGCGGTTGTGCGGATCCAGGTCAGGTCTAGTTTATATTAATAGAGGTGAGAGACCCGAACCACAAAGTGAACCAAAATTCATCGACCCCGATCCAAAAATAACTCAAATGGTATAGTTAAGAAAAATATATGTAGAATTATTCAGATCAAAAACCAAATTAATGTATATAGATTGGACAGAAATAACCGAAACTAAGTTGATTCAGTTCGTTTAATACCAAACTACTAAAGCATTGAGTATAAACTGTAGCACATAGAATTCATCACTGCCATAACAAAATCCTTCATATATGTTGTACTCCCTCTGTTAAAAAAAATCCAAGTTTTAGGAAAAAGACATTTCTAAAAGGTAAATGTTTTACATTTTAATGCATTTTTTAATAATTGTAAATTGCAATTTTCAATAAAATTAATTATGTTTATTGCATTTCTATTAATCAAAAGTTATGGAAAATATTTAAACACAAAAAAAAACAATACGTTTATAATTCAAATTAATTATGTTTTCTTAATCTGTGTGAAAACTTCAAAATATGTATTTTTTTTAAACGGAGGGAGTATTAAATATAATTGTAGTCAAGAGCACTAATATCATCATCATAATTGTATTTAATAACTTAAAAAGATAATTCTCATATCTTAAAATAAGTAACACAAAAAATTACAGAAAATAACAATATTTCTCACTCATACATAAAACTTTAATGAAAAAAAACATTTATGATATTTGGCTCACAACTAACAGAATCAAGGACTCTGTCTCAATACATTTACCTTAGACAAAAGGTGGAATGAGGGTTTTTGTGCACATTGATCAATCCAGCTAGCATTTAGATATTTAACTTATAATCAAACACGAAATGTCAAACATAAGTTTTGGCAACACACAAAAATAATAATAAAGTTTCTAATTTGATCAGAAAAAACTCAAAAGACATGAGGAACACAAATCTAAAGCTTTTTACAAAAGGTTGAACTTTATGTTCACTTTTTGTCACTTTTTGGTCAATTGATCCTTGAGGTAATATGTCATTTTTATTCTCTCTGCTTCGTTTTTAAGAAAGAGATGTCATATAAAGTGTTAAAACCAGAGCAAGAAAGATCAGTTCATACATAAAAGCTTTGTAGCGCTAAAAGATTTGTTGCAATATGTTTAACTGTGAGACAAGAAAGCTCTCATTTGTTTTCTTGTTGTCGTAAGGACAGAAGAGATTGGTTTAAAGCAAGGTCTAAGAACATGAAGAAACTTGTGGAGAAATTATTGATGTAAGTTTGAGAAAAACCTTCACATACTTGATTCAACAAGATGTTGTTATTACAAACCTATTCTATGGATATGAAAGGGCATCATCTATGATTAACAAAATTATTTTCCATATAAAATTATGACATTGAAAAAAATTCTTCGTGTAGCATATGTAACTCATATAAGTATTGAATTGAAAATCTTATATTCATGGTTACTGTCGACACTGTAAATTGATTCAAAACTTTGATATATTGAACTAGATAGATCATCATCCATATAATTTTTGCACTACTCTCTGTCTACGCTAGAAGGTCCACAACTTATGATATATTTTCACATGTACATGGAAGAAAGAGTGTCGGTTTCTTTATTGTCCACTTTACCCTTTGTGTTATGAATTTAAACTAACAAAATAAATACTTTTGTTTGCAAAGGAAGTAATTCTAAATAAGTTATTGTAAAATTGAATGTGAAATCTATGAAACAATGATTTCTTTTACATAAACGTATTGGAAATGTCAAGTTTTTTGCTGTTTTTAATTTTCCCCATATTCTATGGTATTGTATAATTTTTTAAAATATCATGCATGTAATATAGTACTCTCGGTGATTTAGTGGGAAGAGTTTTTTTCTCTCCTCTATAGGGATCATAGAATTACCATACGTTTTCTTTTATTAAGTTAAAGGCATTCTGAACCTACGGAAAAGTGTAGACTAATCAAAAGTAGATGGGATGAGCCATTTTTCTAAATATTCAAATTGACTTTAAATAAAAGATTCAATAAACCACCGTAGTCTTACAAAGTATTGATTTTAAGGAAATTGAATTTTGGGCCAACTATTTCTCCAATTATTAAATGAATTTTATAAATTTGTCACTTGTCAGTGTTTACTATCTATTCAAATCTTTATTGCTTGATTCTTATCTGTATACTATCTATTCAAATCTTTATTTCTTGATTCTTATTTGTATAGTTTGGAATAAAACGAATTAACATTTGAAATTTGAAGCCGTTGAGATAGGTAAAAGGAAAGAAAGAAAAGAAAAGAAACGCAACGCACGTTTATCTGGGTAAATGTGAATTCTTAGAGCATATAGGGTTTCTTAGGTTTTTTTCTTAAAAAAAAAAAAAAAATTAAAACGGATCAATCGCGCGCCGCCACGTGTTAGTGGGTCTCGCAAACAGTGTAAGAACCCAACTAAGAACACTTCTTAATTAGGAGATTTAAGAGGTGATTCTTAAGGAATTTAGCGGGTTCCACCCGCTAAGAACCTCTCATTGCACATGCTCTTAAAGCATGTTTATTGCAAGGACACTTTTAGGGGTCCTTGTTTTTTTTGTTTTTTTTTTAAAATTAAAAACACTAATCGCGGATCGCCACGTATTAATGGGATCCGCAAATAGTATAAAGACCAAGTCAAATGAATCTCTTAATTAGAAAAAATAAAAGATGGTTTTTGGGGGATTCAGTGGGCTCCACCCGACCCACTAAATTCCCCAATAAACATAATAAACATGTTCTTACGTTCTAAGAGCATGATTATCCGGAGTCTTTAGGAGGGGTTCTTGCACTGTCCGCGGGCCCCACTAACATGTGGGGCCATGAACAATGCAAGAACCGCTTCTAAAAACTACTAAATAAGAACCGGTTTTAGAGAGTTTCTTACACTGTTTGCGGGCCCCACAGACACGTGGCGGCCCGCAATTGGTTCGTTTTTTAATTTTTTTTTTCTTTTTCTTTAACAGCAAAAAAAAAAATTAAGAACCTCATTAAGGGTTCTAGGGATAAAGATCCCTAAACGAAGCCAGTCTGTGTAGACTATAGAGTTAAGTTGATACTCCTTGAAGTAACCCCACCCTTTTTATTGTAATAGTTTCTTCTTTATTTTCTTTTGTTGTTCATTTCTTTTCACAACCTCACGTCTTTAATGTGTGTGTGGACAACTGGACATACAAAGATACTGACTTCATCTATATCCAAAACAATTACTAAAATGCATTATAATATCTAAAATTTGTGACTCAACATAGAGCAGCTATAAACTTATATAACCAAATAAATGATAAAACACTCAATGGAGTTTTCACCTACAAAACAAATAAAATAGTTCTTTTTGTCAACCAAAGAACATGGTTACTATATATATGGTTTGTTTTTAATAAAGTTAATCAGTTGGGTGAAGTTTTTACCATTACAGTAAACAATTACATCATTGACTAATAAAATTAGTGACTGTAACGAGTGGAGTTATGAAGTTTTTCTTTTTTTTTTTGCTAAAATTTGGCTTGGAGTTATGAAGTTTTAACCAAATCAAGTGATTAGATGATGAGCTTTTCTTTGTTGTTTTTATGTCACCCTTTGAGGCCTTGATGACAATTGGCAAGATTGAGAGAATCCGATTCCAACGATGAACCTCGTGATGGCATTATTGTTTAAAAAAATATTTTCAATAATTGAATAAAGACGATTTCAAAAAGTTATATTAAACCAAAAATAATTAGGTGGTGGACAAATTGCTTTAACCAGCTCAAAAGACCAAATAAACACATGCGACATGTGTCTTTTATAACTAGGAAGAAAAACATTGATAAAATCACATTGTGACATTTATTTTTGGTCAACAATTCACATTATGATAAGTGACAAGTGTTTCTTATAGGAGCGTAATCTATATTCACACATACCACTAACAAGAATAAGAGAACAATAAGAGATATACACAAAATATTTGACTATATCCTCCACAAAAAAAATAGAATATATTTGAATTTAAATAATCAAAATGGTGCATTACAGACATTTTTAAAATTTTTTAAAATACTCGTATTTTCTTGTTTTCGTGATTAATCTGAAGTGGACCAAAAAATCAATATTGAATGTAGTATGCAGAACGTGGACATAAATAAACATCCAGAAAATAAAACAAAAATAAAAAAGAAAATCTAAGAACATAACAAATGTCAAATGTGTACAAAAAACTGTATAAAACAAAAATAACGAAAATATTCCCTATTTTTTATTTGCATTTTCTTCATCTTTTTATTTCCAAAAATAATAATAATGCTAACAGTAACTATAGACAGAAGAATCTAACTCAGAAGAACAAATACGTTTCATAATAATCGCCATAATATCAAAATGATTACTATTACCACGTTGTACTATATCACGACTCTTTATCGACGTAGCCGCCGAGTTTCTAGTCCTCAACTCAGCCACCGAACTCGCTTCAACTATCGACTCACTCAGACCAATCACTTCAAAGCCCTTCGTCATATGAACATTCCCAACGAGTTGACTCAGCACGACATATTCCGACACAAAGCTCTTTCTCTTGTGTTGCTGCTGCATTGTCGCTCTCACGATCTCAGTATGCATGGCGCTCGATAACCTCCTGATCCCTTTCGCTCCGCCGATCAAAACCGCCGGGTTAACGTCGGAACCTTTCTTGTTACTGTGTTTAGAGAAGAAGAGAACTGACTCGGGGCTCTGGTTACGAACCCGGGTTAACGGGTCACCCACGAGCAGTGATGTCTTTGCGTCAACGAGCATCACGTGCTTGAAGTTGCGCCTGACTCGTCCGAGAAGCATCGGATAACACGCCCATCTCCTCAAGCTCATCGGCACGTGGTCGATAAACCCGGAAAGCGAGTTCTCCGGGTCTAACTCGGTCACGTCGAAGCCCACAACGGAGCCATGAGTCAACTCGGTTGACTCGGTCTCGTTCAATGAAGAATCGTTGACTCGGTGTGTCTTCTTCCCCCAGATAGGCTCAGAGATATCCTTGTTCGTTTGCTTCTTCATGAAGCGAGACAGTTTAAATCCCAAAACGGAGTCGTTTTGGGTCGAGGAGTTTGAGTTTCGGTGAAGGTCGACGAGTTTCAAGAACGAGTCGTTCTCTTCCTCTACGAGGTTGGTGAGTCTAGTAGCGGAGGAAGGAGAGCTAAAGAGTAAAACGACGTCGGATCGGGAAGTGACTCCGGAACGGTGAAGCAAACGCATGAAGAGGCGGAGATCTTGGGTCGTCGTGTCGGAAGCGATGTGAGCGACGGTTAAATCGTGCATGCACTTGGTTCCTCTTAGAAACAGAGTACCCATCCCCTGTAGAGCGAAGCTGTTGGAGGAGCGACGAGTTTTAGCGACGGTGACGTCGCGAGTGAGGAGAAAGCGACGGTGTGAACGGGGAGAAACGGCGGGAAAGACAGAGGAAGGTTCGAAGGTGGAGAGAGTGAAGAGGAAGAGTGTGAGAAGGAGGAGGAAGATGCAGATTGAGATTGTGGATTGTGCTTTGGAGAGGAGGAGACGAGAGGATCTGGAGCGGAAGAGAGTCGTCGTTGTTGTTGCCGGAGAAGAAGAAGAAGAAGGAGAGACGTCGTTGTGGTCAGGGAAGAAGACGAAGAGGAAACCCATTCCTCTATTAGTGTTCTTTGTCTCTTTGGCTGATGATATCAAGCCCATCCTCTCTCTCTCTCTCTCTCTCTCTCTCTCTCTCTCTCTCTCTCTCTCTCTCTCTCTCTCTCTCTCTAGGAGTTAGTGGTGACGAGAGGCTGAGACTGGTAAGAGCATTCGCTTTCTTCTCCAATTTGGCTTTTAATATTTTGCATCAAAATTATTTTAATATCTTTAATTTATAATTTTGTTGGCAGCTAGGCATAGGATGGCCGGGTTGGGCCATACCGGGTCGGATACTTGTTTTAGAAACAAACAAAAAATGTGGGTAGGATAATGGGGAGATGTTAATTAACTTGATATGGGCACCCGAATTTTAAAATTTAATATTTAGATAATAAATAATTAGACTATGATTGTATTGTGTAGCCTTTTATTAGCTATGAATACAGTCACATGTTTTACTAAAGTAACTCATATTCATGAATCATGAGAGAGATGTCTTTAGTGAATTGTATCGAGCCTTTAAAAGAAAGAGTAGTATAGTCTGTGATTGTGTATTATCAATTTGATTAACACGTTATTAAAGGGTGTGCCTGCTATTCTTGAAAACAAAGTTTGACTGTTCTTATTCCATGTGAAAACAATGAAAAGTTTAGGCATGTGTAAATTGTTTACCTTGACCGGGTTAACCATTGAACATTACTTCAAGGCATCTTACTTAAGCTATTTGTAATGTATGAAATATCATTTCCAAGGAGATCGGCAGTAATTCTATGTTATCTCGTAAGTATTTACTACTTGTTACTACCCTAAGTAACCAATCGACTGTAAATTGGTTAGGAACATGCAAAATATTCGTAAAATTTGATCAAAAAAATTTGGATATATGTAACTTTACAAATAAAAGCATATATTAAAATTCAATATATGTTAAAAACAAAGCAAATTACAAATATTCATATTTTAAAGAACGGATCCGGTCCGTTATATAATATGTTAATAGTTTTATATCTCTATATAATCTTTTAGTATTTTCATTCACTAAATTATTTCTTTAGTTAAAGTATGTAGTTTAAAAACAATGTAATGAAATATTATTACTTTATATTAAAGTTTTCTTTTGCTTTTAATATTTTTCAAGAATTTTTTTTTTTCTTAATTTTTATCAAATCGTTGAATCGAATAGCAAATCTGGTAAAAATATTGATTTTTTGGATATATATAACATCAAATATCTAGAAAGTTACAAATAAAATCAAAAACTTGAGTATCCATACAGAACTAATCCCGAATATCCAAATATCCCCTCCATGCTCACCCTTAAAATTAGTACTTAAAAGCTTGAAATGGAGTTAGTACTTAGTACTCTGGTAAAAAGCCCACATCATTAAATCTGCCCCCTTGATAACAGCTAGAATCCGTTATCGAACGGTAGATACATGAAGGAAGGGTCGTAATGAATATAACTGGGGCAAACTGTATTAAAGATAAATCAAATGTAGCAGTATGACTTTTGTTGGGAGTCCGTGTGTTGAATGTTGACGGTGGATCTCTATTCTCATTGGAACCTTCTGATGAAGCTCCTTCACACGTGGTGTCTCTTCTTCTGCAAGTTTCTGCAAGTTAGGTTGAGACTTGATTTATTTAATACTCCATCCGTTTCATATTTATTGTTTAAAAAAAAAAATTGTTACAAAATAATAATTATTTTTAATTTTTATTATAAAATTTATTAATTTTATAATAAAATTTATTTTTCTATTGATTAAATATAATTAAAATATATAAATAAATATATTTAATTATATAAAAATATATAAAATTAAATATTTTTTTAATTTGTGTATAAAAAATTAAAATGATACTTATAATAAAAAAATATTATTATATCTCGACATTTAGGTTAGGAATGGAGACATCTGAGTGCGGAATTTGTGAATCAATTATTATTTCACCATTCACATATTGAGTATTTGTGATAATGAAAAGAAAAATTAATAAAGTTAACATTCACATAATTAGACTCATTAACAGATTTTGTGTCGACTAGTCATATTTTTACCATTTCATCTTCGAAAATGTTTAAAAATCTCTGGATTCACTACGAAACAAAACTAACAATCAAACAAACAATCCAGAATAAATGTTTTATATACAATCAAAATTGAGTCTAGTTGTAGTTCAATTAATTAAACCAGGCTCTATCACTAACTTTCAAAGTTCTCATAGATATTATAAAATACTAACAAGTACTCTCTTCGTTTTTTAATAGATGAAGTTTTACTTCATTACACAAAGACTAAGAAATTTACATTTATTTAGAAAATACTTTTAAAAATATAATTTTAAAATCATTCAACCAATTATGAAAAAGACTATAAAATTTTATTGGTTGAACAATTTCTAATAAAGTTAAAATTAACCTTAAAACCTTAAAACATACCTTAAATCTTAAAACATCAGCTTCAATTGGTAACCACAATTTTGAAAAAAAAAATGTTGAATTTGTTAAATTCATACCAATTACGTTAACTTTTTGTTAAAATATTAATACATGGGTTCCACTATATTCATTTTTTTCCTCATGTACTTAAGAATTCTTGGACAAATATTTTCTCCTTAAATTTTGATGAGGAACAAATGGAAAATGATTTTTTTTATTCAATTTTTCTTTTCAATTCAATTCATTAAAATGAAATTTTGTTTAATTTTTTTTTCATCTATTTCATTTTTTAGATAGTCACCAATTGAAACTATCGTCTATTTTGAAACAATATCAACTTTCTAAAATATAAGTAAAATAAAATTGAGGGATTATACTCCCTGTGTTTCTAAATAATGTATATTCTATCATTTTTTTTTGTTTCTAAAAGATCAATATTTTCAATTTTCTATGTGTTTTTATTAATGATTTTTAAGTTTCCAAAAAATATTAATTGGCAATTTTTGATTTATTGAATTGTTATTGGTTAAATTTTATGGAAAATTATTATATTTTAAAAAATTAGTCCATTGATTGTTAAATATTTTTTTTTTAATACGTGTGAAAAATTCAAAGTATAGATTATTTAGTAACAGAGGGAGTAAGACTGAGACGATAACTACCGCTTTCATCTAAACAGTTCTGATTTTATTTTACTTTTGTCATCAAAACAAATTTGATTGTCTATTAAAAAAGAGAGCTAATGATCACGACTTGTACTTACGGACACGATAAAAGCAAACTTGTACTTTTTGCCGCTTGTCAAACTCTCTGTGATTTTTTTCCTCTCAGTATTATTTATATATTTATTGCATCAATGTCCGAGCAAGCATGTCCACAACTGTTTCTAAACCATCAAGCCATCGGCGACAACAACCCTTGATTTGTTGCTGGCCTTGAGTCATTTCAACAACCTATTTTTAAAGCCCAAACAATTAAAAAAAAAGACTTTATAACCCATTATAATAATGGCCCAAATATATTGGGATGGGCTTTGTAAAAGAACGAGGGTGACAGGTGTTTCGTCTTGTTAATTAAGTGTTGGTTGTAGATCGGTTTAGATAGGATTAATTAGAATTTAGTTTAATCCAGTTGAGGTTAATGATTGTAATCATACCGGGTCTTCCTCTTCATAGGAGTCACGTGCGGGTTGTGTGCGTTGACTAGAGCTAAGCTGATATGGTTTATAAGATTAGATAAGCTCATTAGGTATGTTGTAACAATCTCAAGCTGATAGGTTTTGTTAGCAGTTGAGAGAGTACAACTGAAGCGAAAGATTCAAGGTTCTCTTGTAAAAGGTGGTGGCTCAAGATCAGAGTGGCCGCATATAGTGAATGCTGGTTCAATCCCAGCTCCGGAGAGATATAGCGGCTCTTCCTAGTTAACAAAAGAGTGCGGTGAACTCCGGGTCAACAGATCGTGTGTCTTGGTTCTTATGTTCGCCAACAATTGGAGAGAGATTAGAGGTTAATCTTCACAAATTGGTATCAGAGCTCCAGTTCATCAAGATTTAGCAGAGGAAGAAACTCGATCAAGATTCCGAAATCAATCGATTTCGAGATGGCGACTCACAAGTTCAAGGTGACGATGACGATGGTCGAGGGGACCGGCGACTTCGGGATCTGGAAGAAAAGGATGCTCGCTAATCTCAGCGTGCAAGGATTGAAGGATGTTCTCACTCCTCAGATTTAAGATTCGAAGACTACGAAGGATGAAGAAGATGACGAAAACTCCAAGAAGAAGAACATACTAGAAGAAACTGAGAAAGCAGAATGGGACGAGAAGGCGTTGAACGTGATCTCCAATGAACTTGATCTTCATGAGTGTTGGAGATCACGTTCCAAGGAAACTCGAAAAGTGCGCTTCGGCGGCTGAAGCATGGGAGCTACTCGATCGTCTATACATGGCAAAGACTCTGCCAAACCGAGTGCACATGCAGCTCAAGGTTTACTCGTTCAGGATGCAGGACACAAGAACGATAGATCAGAACGTCGATGACTTCCTGAAGCTTATTGCGGATCTCAATAATCTCAACATTGAGATTCCATAGGAGGTACAAGCTATTCTACTACTCAACGCTTTGCCAAACATGTATTACTCTTTAAAAGAAACTCTAAAGTACAGTAGGGAAGCGATTATAGTTGATGAGGTAGCAAGTGCAACTAAGTCTAAGGAGATGGAATATAAGGATGCCCCTAGTTCTAAGACTTCTGGTGAAGGGAATTTTGCTAGAGGTATATCGGAGAATAGGTCTTCTAACAATTTTGCAGGTAAAAGCAAAAACAGATCAAGATCCAAGTCTAAGGATGGAAAGAGAGTCTATTGGATCTGCGGAAAAGAAGGACACTTCAAGAAACAATGTTACAAGTGACTTGACAAGAACAAGAATCAGCGTCAGGGTTCCGAAAGAGGAGAGTCTTCTCTTGCTAAGGATGATGCAAAGGATCTTGTGGGTTTGTTGGTCGCAGAGGTTAATTCTACAGAGTCTGATAGAGATGAGTGGGTTATGGATACTGGATGTTCTTTTCACATGACTCCAAGAAGAGATTTTTTCATTGAATTTGAACCAACAACTAGAGGTCGAGTTCGTATGGCTAATAACACTATCACAGAAGTCAAAGGCATTGGCTCTATCAGATTTGTGAATCCAGACAATACGACGTTTGTCCTTCATGATGTGAGATACATGCATGTGATCTCACGGAGACTCATTTCAATAGGAAGCTTGGAAGAGAAAGGTTGTGTCTTCAAAGGTTCAAATGGAATTTTGAAGGTTATCTTGGGGTGTACTGTGTTCATGAAGGGAATAAGGCGACATTCGCTTTACATACTGCAAGCAACAACAAAGACAACGGGTTTCTGCAGTGGTGAAACAAGTAATGCTACAGCTGGGAAGCAGGATCAGTCATCAGAGATTCGGTTATGGCACAGTCGTACGGGTCATCTCGGGCAGAAGGGAATGGATGTCCTATTGAAGAAGGGTTGTTTCGGTGAGGTCAAGAATAAAGACATCAGTTTCTGTGAAGACTGTGTTATTGGGAAAACTCATAAGGTGAGTTTTGCTCCGACTCTTCACGTTACTAAAGACAAGCTGGATTATATTCATTCGGATCTTTGGGGTTCACCAAACGTTCCACCAAGCCTAAGCATAGCTCAGTATTTCCTCACGTTCACCGACGACTTCTCAAGAAAAATTTGGATTTATTTCCTGAGACACAAAGATGAAGCGTTTGAGTGTTTTGTGGGATGGAAGAAGATGGTGGAGACACAGAGTGAAAGAAGAATCAAGAACTTCGTACTGACAATGGTCTTGAATTTTGCAATCTAAAGTTCAACACTTTCTGTAGAGATAAGGAGTGGTCACTGGTCAGGCACAAAACATGCACCTATACTCCGAAGCAAAACGGGATAGCTGAGAGATTAAACATGACGATCATGAACAAGGTGCGAAGTATGCTCAGTGAAAGTGGTTTTGAGTTGAAGTTTTGGGCTGAGGCAGCAGCTACTGCAATATATCTAATCAATAGATCTCCCTCTTCAGCCATAAATTTCGAAGTTCCTAAGAAGAGATGGTCATCAGTAATGCCAAGCTTATCAAATCTTAGAAGATTTGGTTGTCTCACTTTCGTTCATACTAGTGATGGGAAGTTGAATCCAAGAGCAAAGAGAGGCTACTTCACGGGTTATCCAGATGGAGCGAAAGGTTTCAAGATATGGCTGCAAGAGGAAGAGAAGGTAGTTATAAGCAGAGACGTAGTCTTCAAGGAAGATCAAATATATAAGGATGACAAGGATAAATTCTTAGAGAATGCTCAACAAAGTGGAGCTCATAATCTTGTGGGATTGAAGCTATCTGAATCAAGAGAGAGTGCACCTGAAGGTGGAGCTACTGACGATGGAATTACGGAAGAAGTTGAAAATGAAACATCAAAAGATGTAAATGATTCTGGAGAGTATCAGTTAGCCAGAGACAGACCTAGAAGACAGACTAATCCACCTAAGAGGCTTGAAGATTATGAGTGTGATGTGACCGATGGTGAAGATATATATGCGTGCTATGTATGTGATATGTCTGAAAATACGAGGATAGAGCCTACTTCATGGGATGAAACGATGGATGATCCAGACAATGACTTCTAGAAAGAAGCAGCAGAAGAAGAAATGATTTCCTTAAAGAAGAATGGGACTTGGATATTAGTTGACAAGCCAAAGGATCAGAAAACCATTGGATGTAAATGGGTATTCAAGAGAAAGGCTGGGATCACAGGAGTAGAGCCACCAAGATATAAAGGTAGGCTCGTGGCAAAAGGCTATTCTCAGAGAGAGGGTGTGGATTTTCAGGAGATATTCGCCAGTGGTGAAGCACGTATCAATCCGATATATACTGTCTGCGGTAGTTCATTTAAATATGGAGCTTCATCAGATGGACGTAAAAATGGCGTTTCTTCACGGGCTGTTGGATGAGACAATCTATATGGATCAACCTGAAGGATTCATAGACAAGAATTTTCCACAAAAGGTTTGCCTGTTCAAACGATCATTGTACGGGCAGAAATAGTCACCGAGGCAATGGAATAGAAGATTTGATGATTTCTTGAAGGCTAAGGGATATGTCAGAAGCGAGTACGACATGTGTGTGTATTTTAAAGTTGACGAGAAAGGAGCATATGTTTATATGCTATTATATGTGGATGATATCGTCATAGCTTCATCAGATAAGAGCAAGATTGATGAGTTAAAGAAGGTTCTGAGTTCAGAATTCGAGATGAAGGATCTTGGGGATGCTAAGAAGATATTGGGGATGGAGATCAGTAGAAATCGAGATAACAGAGAGCTGTGGATTTCACAAGAAGACTAATTGTGGAAAGTTCTATCTAAGTTTGATATGGATCAAGCGAAGTCGGTCTCAACTCCAATGGGTGCTCATTTCAAGCTTAAGTTTGGGACTCCAGAAGAGTTGGAAGAGCAAGAAGGTCTTATGAAGAAGATACCTTATCAAAGTGTTGTGGGGAGTATCATGTATTCGATGGTGGGTACAAGACTGGACCTTGCAAATCCAGTAGGCTTGATAAGTAGGTTCATGACGAAGCCAATAAAGGAGCACTGGCAAGCAGTGAAATGGGTTCTACGGTACGTCAAGGGAACCGTGGATACAAGGTTATGCTTCAAGAAGAAAAGAGATTTCAAGATCAAAGGTTACTGCGACTCGGACTACAGTGCATATTTGGATCATCGGAGGTAGGCATGGTGTTTACTGCAGGAGGGAACCCTGTCAGCTGGAGATCATCACTTCAACCAGTTGTTGCTCTATCAACGACGGAGGCAGAGTATATCGCGTTATCTGAAGCTGTGAAAGAAGGAGTGTGGCTCAAGAGATTTGCAGAGGAGTTAGGTTTTCCACAAGAATCAGTGGAGGTGTATTGTGACTCGCAAAGTGCCATTGCATTGTCTAAAAATGCAGTGTTTCATGAGCGCACAAAGCATGTAGCAACGAAGTATCACTTCATTCATGACTTGATAAGTGCAGGGGAGGTTCAAGTGTTGAAGATTGCTACATCGTACAATCCAGCTGATATCTTTACAAAAGTTTTACCAGTGTTCAAGTTTAGAGAAGCATTGAGGTTGCTTCGGGTGTCAAAGGAGTAAGGGATAAAGGAAGAAGTGTGGTTGCATCCGGTAAAGGCTGCAACGGTCGTCTGGTAAAAGACGTGAGGTTATCTTTAACTCGGTAAAGAGTTTTGAGAGGTATGTTCTCATTAAGTTTACAATGAGCATGGAAGGATTTCTTGTCTAAGGTGGAGAATTGTTGATTTTAGTCAAGAATCTGGTCTATCGGTTTAGATAGGATTAATTAGGATTTGGTTTAATCCGGTTGAGGTTAATGATTGTAATCATACCGGGTCTTCCTTTTCATAGGAGTCACGTGCGGGTTGTGTGCGTTGACTAGAGCTAAGCTGATATGGTTTATAAGATCAGATAAGCTCGTTAGGGTATGTTGTAACAATCTCAAGATGATAGGTTTTGTTAGTAGTTGAGAGAGTACAACTGAAGAGAAAGATTCAAGGTTCTCTTGTAAAAGGTGGTGGCTCAAGATCAGAGTGGCCGCATATAGTGATTACTGGTTCAATCCCAGCTCCGGAGAGATATAGCGGCTCTTCCTAGTTAACGGAAGGGTGCGGTGAACTCCGGGTCA